>UFQX01005291.1:70231-92011 GCA_900497675.1 Arapaima gigas | reverse complement strand
CCCCCCCCCCCCCCCCTTAGAAGTCAGTCTTCAGGCTACACCTTAGTCTGAAAAACGCAGAATGGTACGGCGGCCTGGATCTGGGCTATAGATATTGGTTGTATGGAACATGAATCAGCAAGTTGTCCATTATTTATTGCGATAGCCTTCAGGTATAGATATGCACGTGACATGTACATTAGGATAAATACGAACATATGCAGATGTCTTAACACTGTGGCTTAGAATCACAGTACACGCCACGAGAACGCGTGGGTCAGGGTAATCTATAGTACCGTAGTAAAAGCCATCGCACTGCACGCCGGCAAGAGGAGACGCTCTCTCCAGTTCACAGCAGTCCACCTCACTGCAGCTTTATTGTCGCATGTCTCTTTCTGGCAGGGAAGACACTGCCACCAAAGCATGAATGTACATGACTGAGCTGTCTGAAGAATGTGCCACTAAGAAGATGGACTTGATTCATGAAAACGTGGACATGCTGTACTATGTTAAGGACAAGGGCTTGGCATCAACGGTGTAAACACACAGCCATAGAGCATTAACAGGTGGAATGCAGGAACAGGTACGCAGAACGTGTGGGCTTAACAACACAGCGCAACAGACCACAGGGCGACTACGCGAGAGCAACGTGGGCTTCTTTAAGCTGCCACGTCTCACGATTTGTACTTCATTCCTGTCCGTGGAGATCGGTTAGATAGCTACAGTACAGGCCCTTGCAAGACAGAATACTGTGTGTTTAGTTACCACTAGAAAGTCAACACATTTATTGTCCCTGCAATCCTGGACAAGTGGTCACTCATACCAAGTGGAGGGAACCAGCGTTATTTTTTCCGTTCGCCAAGATGAACAATGTACATGCGCTCTGCTCAGATTTTATTTGAGGCAATGATTTTGCTTCACTGTAAATTCTGTGCTGCCTCAGCATCCAATCCCTTCCATGGCAACAGACATCAGGGCCGCAGAGTAAATCACTCGCCCTCGTACCCACCCTAACATGTCTGCATCCAAATAACAACTGGAACTCTTAGTCTTTTAGCTGAAAAGGGCCATTTCTTGCCCTTCAGACATATACAGTGCATATACATATTTATAACTGAAGTAAAGTACACTTCATCAGCGCCTTATTTCAGTTGATTCATAGGTGATTCATTTCCTCCCTAGATGTTATTGCATCAAAGTCTGAAGAAACTGGTGCGAGAAAACCATTTTGTGATCTTCACCAACATCAAAGGACACCAGATGGATATAAATGGAAGCAGAGTTATTTTTAGCTAAAAACAAAAGAATGCCCAGCATCACGAAACATGAGCATAGCAGCTCGCTGTCTCCTATGCGTATTTTGAGACACAGTATTTATTTCTGCGTTATTATAACTGCAAGAGAACATTGCTTAGCAATGGAAATGCCTCAGAAGACTGGGCTTGGTCGATTATGAGATGAAGTGGGCAGCGACCCTGAGAGGAACATCACCACTGGTCTCCGTCTTGGTCCTTCTTTCTCCCTCAACACAAAATTTCTCATTCTCTCTCTCACACACACACACACACACACACACACACACAGATTCGGTAACAGTTGAGGGACACCAGCCTGAATGAGACGTCCTCTTCATTAATATTAGATGTTCTGTCTGCACCACTGGCAGCTTTTCAAGCCAAACACTATACACTTCTACACGGGTACAGTTCAACTAAACGTCTAGGATGGTTTTGACTGAATTTGTTGATATTACAGATCATGTGCCGTGTTAATGAAATCTGTGAAACAAACTGAAGTCGTGCTGCAGTAGAGCTGCCAGGAGATGTGTAAAAACTGAAAAATATGTACACACAGCATAAAAGTACAAATAGATACACTGCAAATACAGACGTGCACAACATTTTTCAATGCATAAGGTACAGCACACTATTTACCAGAGGCAATGCAAAAATGTACAATACGTATCCAAAAAATGATCAATACTGTGTATAAATAGGATAACATAGACAATGAACGCGCATTAATCTCATTTACATACTTGTCTGTTAAAGTAGGGATTTATTCTTTATAAAACCTGAACGAATCTGTGCAAGTCAAACATGACTGAAATCCCAGCGCAGAGAACTCTCGCTAATGTAAACAGGTAGAAATTATGCTTCCACAAAGTTTATGCTCCCGCGCAGGTCACACCATAGGAGAGGAGCCTGCCTGCCAAGCCTGCGTCCGTCCCAGCCACGACCGGCGAGACGGAAAGGCTAAAGACAGGACTGCTGCTCCTCAGAACCCTGGGCAGCTGTGACTAAACATCTGCTTGACACGCAGGGCCCCACGTAATAGCAAGAGCCAAGGTCCAAACAGCAGAAAAGGAGGTGGCAGCACAGTTTGAGTTTCTGCACACACAAGCAATAGGAGGTACAGTACTGTGAAAATATATCATTTTATTTTTTACCATCTTTTCCAAACGAAATTCGATGCAATCTTTTCCAGTAGTGTATGAATGGAGTCGGAGTGAAACACCAATATCGCAGGGTCGTGGACAGTTGTGTCACCTTTAGCTGCAATGACTGCAACTGAATGCAAATAGTTTTCTCTGTACTGTTCGTGCTGTAAGTGAGCCCTGCAGAACTGGGCGATGCCGGCAGAGGAGAAGAAGTGAATCTGAGTAGCTGATCACATGTCAGCAGTGCAGAGTGTGTGACCACCAAGGGGTCAGGTTAGTACAGCAGAGGCCACCAGAGATCAGTAGATGAGGTGTCATCGACTGCCACAGCTGCCAGGTCACCGGAGTCTTTCTGATTTCAATCTTCAGTTGTGTAGAGACACCAGGTAAACACAGGAGAGGACGCCGTCGCATCCCACAGATAATCGCAACAAACACACCCACACAGGACAGATTCCCACAAACACACGCTAACTGTCACTGACAGGCACAGGTGAGACACACACACACACACACACCTCGGTCATATTCCTGGGTGAATATCCAGCGAGGCACTGGAGTCCTCGTAAAACACCGATATCCAACTGAGACCGCTGACATGGAAGGTTCACCAGCTAGAGTCACACACACAGCAGCAGGGCTATAGAAGTCAAGTGTCAGATTTTTTCCAAAAGAAAGAGAAATGTTGTACAGCATTTAAGGGTAAAGCCTGCAAAATCCTTGCCTACTACAGAACCAGGCTGTCAGAGGTGGTTCAGGAGATGCTGTTTATTTTAATGATTGTACATGGTCCGCAAAACTGAAACGTTACACAAACAAATCTTACACTTGTCTGTAATTCTCATCCAGGCAGGTCTAGTCCCGCTTTCTCTCTTCTTTATAAATATGAATATCGGCATCGGCAGAGAATTCCCACGTCGGGCATCTCTACACAAAGCACGTGCTTAAAAAAAAAACCTCTCGAATTAAGAAATCACAGCATTCTTATTCTGCTTTTAAAATATTAAAACTTTTGCCCAATTAAAGTGCTACTGCAACAGCTCTGGATCTCTGAACGTTTGAAAAGACCAGCCATTGCTTAGAATTGTCTTCATCAAACGTTTGCAAAAAGCCGTAGCAAAAAAGCAGCTCGTGCCACTTTGCCCCCCCCCCACACGCCATAAAACCAGCAGTTAAATGAGCTCTGACGGCTGCACCGAGAAGCAAGTAGTTCCCTACACTACACAGGGATCAAGAAGAACTCTCAGAATTCACCTAAATCCGCCGATTTTACTCAGCATGAGCACATAATGCAGCTCCCAGCTAGAGTGATACTAGTTGCAGGGATCGTTGTGTTTGGACCGTCTGCCCGGCTCACGTGGAGGTCTCCTGCGGGTAGAGGGTTCTGCACGTTGGTAACCTGTGTCCAGCAGGGCCTAATGACAACGTCGCTGTGACTTGAAGACATCAAGGCAGGAATGCTTGTGTTTGGACTCTGCCGGGCCTGATAGGGACAACCTGGGGACGGTTGTTTGTGGCGCTGGCAGCCCAGCAGGTACGGATATAGCCCCGGCATTTTATCGAGATGTGGCAGCACGTCCTGGTTTTGTTGCTGCTGCCTGAGAAGATGGACGAAACTTGTATGTGAAAGGAAGAGGGAGGGACTATCGATTAAGTAAAAGACGGCCAAAGATGCTCTCTGTGGGATTCGGAGAAGAAAAACGGTGGCGGTTCTGCCGGCTGAAAATTACGTCTTGTGTATTCTGTATGATCACTTGGCCTGTGGACGAAACGTCATTCTGGCTAAACATTCCTCATGTAAAGGAGCCTCAAGACGCCCGACCTATTTCTGTAGAACATCTCATTGTTGAGACAATCCTTCCCACCTTCCAAACTATTGGACTGCACCGCTTCATTTCTCATGCCGGGAACCAGACGAAAGTGGAACCAGTGCTGCCTGTTACTGACAGTAATTCATTTTCAACTCAGAGCCCTGAGCAAGAGCAGAGCTGGTACAATAAAATAGTAGCTTCCAAATGCAAATCAGAGGTTGACATTGAAAAGTAAAAAAAAATTAAGTAAAACAGCAGAAATATTGATATTGCTAAAGGGCAGGTAGCTTATCTTCCACATAAAGCTGAAATACATTTTTTTTCTTCTTCTCACTAATGCAACTAGGAAAATTCACGCACGAATGTGGCAGGAGAGCAGAGGTTAAAGATCTTACAGTTAGAGCTCCAGATGCAGAAACGGAGCGCTGCGCCAAACGGGGGTCCGAGACGACGTCAACGGGGCACGCGGCAAACCTGTTATCACACCTTTAACAGCAGCACATAAACAGGTAAACAATCCATTTCGTGGATAACAGCTAAACTAAAACAACTGCAACAAAAAAAAAAAAAAAAAAATCATTCTGGATATTTTTAGAAAAATTTTAAAATATGCCAAATTGCTACAATAAAATTCTTAAAGGGCTAAAACAAAAATGCTGTCGCGAAACAGGCATCACTGCATAACCCTGGGAAAACGAACAAATACGCCTGTGGTACCTCCGGAGCCAGAATTTAGGTCACGAACCTATAAGCCTTGCAGGGTAATGAGTACGAGCCCGAATTAATCGGCTGAACTCAATAAAAAGTACGAAACCCCAACAATAAGGACAAGGAATCAGCAGCAGACATGAATCTACCCACGATAAGAACGTGGAAGGCGGTACAAGTGGGAACGTGCGCGAACGCGCTGTGGAGGTGTGATCCTTCTGAGCTGCGGAAACGGTGCCGCAGCGTGTATGAAAGACGGCTGCGGGTGTTCGCCGTAGAGCCCTCCGCACTTCCCGGCATCTGTTAACAACGTGAAATTCCCTGTGGAAGGCTGTGGAAAAGGCACGAGCGTTAAAAACCTGTTTGAAACTGCTCTGGAAGCGCGCGAGTGCAGTCGGAGCTCCTTCGACGGCGACAGGTGACACAAGCAGCGAGGTCAGGAGACCCGTGCCTCCTCCACACACCGAAGTCTTCACTGGCCCACTGGTACAGTGACTCCCAGCGGCCAGAGCGTTGTCTACAAAGCTGCGCGACGCTCTTTTGCAATGTCTGCCTTTTAAAACAAGGATTTACTTCAGAAACGAGAACATTTGCCAAACTATCATTCAGACGCTTCCTGCACTATTCCACATGACTGTACAGGGACCCGAGTTGTCTGACTCTTTTCTGCACATCACGATCTACATAAAGAGCACATTGTAAGATCAGACATGATGTACCAATGATGAACATATATGCACAATTCAATATAAATACCTTTATACAGAAATCCCGTGGTATCTGAATGTAATTTGTCCCCGAAAACACACACCGAGTGCCTTCTTCCCATTATTAAAAATGGAAATAAATAAATAAAGCGCTCCCAGTCCATCAGAAAACACACACATAACTACAAAGCCCTGACTTGAGCAGGATAAACACTGTAAACACCAGTTACCTCATTAGAAAAAGCTGAATGTGGTCGATAATGTGTTTACACCGCGGTGCAGTGTGTACAGTACATGTACGCGTGACTAACACGATCACGGTAGTCACTGCGTCACACGGGTGACACGAACAAACGGAACAAAGACGTGTGTCAGTCATCCCTCGTCGCCTCCGTTTTGCACGAAAACCTGCATTTAAATAAATAGCTTTATTTTGGATACGAAACACAGTAAACGTGGTGACGCAGCACCAATGTGTGCGAAACAGGCAGAAACAGCTGACAAGACACCAGCGTAACAGAACACAGTAGAGTTTATTACACAACATACAGTTTTTTAATTACGTTACACTGTACGCTGATGCACGGGGTTTTTTTATTTACGTAGATTTTTATTCGTGTTTTGATTTTATTACTAATAAGCTTCAAATAAAAGTTCTTTATTGGGAAAATTTCTGCTGCTACGGACAGTTCGGATACCGAGCGAATGCTACACTTTTGATTTTAAAGCACATCGGCGTCCATCTACTTGCACGTGACGTAGACAGTTTTTTGTGTGTAGCTCAGCTGCCACATAAAATGAGCGCGATGCGTCAGATGCCCGTTTAACACGATCCAAGTCGCAGAGCCGCCGGTCACCTGTTACACACACCGTATTTGCTGGAGGGAGGCCACGGCATCGCATGAGGCGGTGCAGTGTGCGCAGATGGAAACATGGTGAGAACGTTTCTGAGCTGAGGCCCGTGACTGCCTGCAAATCTGAGTCGACACGGCATCTGAGGACAGCCAGTCTTTAAAGCTTGTGTGTGTGTGCGTGTGTGTAGGAGTGTGCCTGTCTGTGCGCTGCTGATTTCCAACGGCTACTGTTAGCAGTCCAAAATAGTCGTACAGAGGGACGGGGAGCACATTGATTTCATTGTTGTTTTTGTTGATGTTACCCCAGCCCCCGCAGTGGGGGTGAACGCAGAGCTCGGTGGAATACTGCGCATTAGGAGTGAAAACACCACGAACCACACGCACGCTACTACAGTCCAGTGTGTAGAAGAATGTCTGGCAGACAGGGAGTAAGCCTACTTTAGAGCTTTTACCTTTGGTTAACAGCCTCGCCACACCTGGAAACTTCCACAAAGGTGGAACTTTGTAATCTGTATATCTATAAAGCCGAATTCCAAGCCAGTGACTTGAAATTTGGCATATGGGTACTTCTCACCCTAAGTGAAGTTTTCTCATCAAACACACACACACGCGCGCACACACTACAGAGCTGTCACTCCAGGCAGTTCCCAGCTAATTTGTCAAAACTAAGACAAACAGACTACTTTTCTCTTGTCCTCTCTCGCTCACACACACACACACACACGCCAGGGAGGAGTGAGGGGAAGGACATGAACTGACAACAAGGAGGAGTAAGAAATTGTACATGACAGACACACACAGCATTGCACACATTAACAGTAAAAAAGTTTGATGAGAGTAAAAGATTCTCTGCAGACGACAGTTTCGCTGTAACAAAAGATGATGATCTATGGCTGCAGTTTAACCTGTTATTTCCTATTTTGTGACTCACACCAGCCACAAAAGAACTGCTTCTTAAATAATGTGTCTACGATTATGATCTAAATGTTGTTTTTAAGGCTAGAAAAAATTGAGTTTGCATTGATACACAAAGGGGTGCAGTGGTAAAGGTATTGCTTAAAAACAATTCATTGCTTTAAAGTTCATTCATTAAATGCAGGATTGAACAGAATAAAACCCCTGTTCATATCCAGAGAAAAGAAGAGGCAGGTGTGGGTTTTTGACCACACCAAGTCAGTCAGCTCTCTTCAGCCGCTGCGTGCTTCAAGCACGGTGGCAAAAGCAGAGTCCGGGCAGGCCTTTGCTGGGTGACAACTCCCCGGGCGTCGGAAGAGGGAACAAGCAGTGGGACACTGAGACAAACCTGCCGTGCCACCGTTTGCAGCGATGCTGCAGAACACCTTCCACTTGAATGCCCACGTTCTGTCTTGTTTTTCCCCCGATGCAAGTCTCAACTTGCCTGGCCACGTCCCTTCACATGTGCACACATGTTTAAGAAAGGCCACAGCCCTGGGCCAGCGTGAGACCCACAGGACCTCAACCCCTCAGTTTCCCGAGCATCAGTTTAGAGGCACCCAAACAGCGCGACAGCAATTTTCGGAAACTGCCGGACCACGTGACTCCGTTTGCTTTAGTATTTTTTTTTTTTTTTTTTAATCTTTTCTGCATATAAAGGGAAAAGCCACTACAACATAAAAAAGGATGTAGTTGTCAGTTAAATTGCCATGTCTTTGTGGATGATCATAAAATATACATTGGAAGTCCTCAGTGGAGCAGAAAACCATTAAGGCTTTGCAGGAGCTTAAAAAATGTATACGACCAAACAGAACTGTTCCCATTAAAAAGGTAGGAACAAATGTGCAGCATTTTAAAGATTTAAAAGGCGTGTGTATGCTTACTCTGCTCTGGCCTGCACAAAGTCCACCAGCGGACAGAAAAACAGCTAGCGAGTCTTCTGCCTCTCGCTGGTTGTGTCCAGGGAGCCCGGTGGCCGTCCGTCCCCAAAAGGGTGTAAAATGTTCTGCTCTGGATGTGATAACCAAGTCTAAACTGTGCGGGCAGCTACTCTTGCTGAAAGAAAGGGGAGTGTCCGGTACACACACACACACACACACACACACTTATGTTAGTGCCACTAATGTACATTGGAACCTCTTCATTCTGAAGCCCCCTCCCCCATATTAATGTTGCTTTTTGGAGAAACTCATAACATTATGTCCGAAGTGTACCTTTTAGATGCTGAGCAGACGGGCAGACAAGATGACGACGAGCAAAACCTAAAAAGGTCAGTAACATCTTTTAATGACCATCTGCGACTGCTGCCTAAGTGCATTAAGCTCGAGACCCAGACTGAGGACGTCTTGCTAGGTTGAGGTCAACAGGAGCTCAGCGCCGATATGTCGTCGTTCTGTACGGTGATACGCAGTTATAATCCTTTCTTTCCGCATAAACACTTGAAAGAGCAAGGAGACCATCGACCTGACCCTCACTCTTGACCATCTCATTCAGACAGACCACAACTGTTCCCCCGCAAAAACAAAACAAAAAACATTTATCTTCGTGTAATACGCATGGATTTACTGTACTGTATACAGACTCGTGTTTATCTTTTAAACTTAACCAACTGGACCAGCGATAAACTTAGGGCCTTGACAGATGCACTTTTCTGCATTAGTCATACCCACATGCCCCCCGCCCCCCACATGGTGGGCAGCCAGTGACGTTTGAAGTGGGACAGGTTGATTTTCCTCCCTTTCTGTCGTTTTTTTTGCTTGTTTTGTTTTCCTCTCCTCAGCTGCCCACCGATTCACTGGCAGCGAAGGGGAACTGCTGCACCTCAACCTGAACCCACCTGAACCGGGACCTTTCGTCAGGATCTGTTATTCTGACCACAAGAGCACCGGAAAAAAAATATACTGAACTCGACTCGGTCTTTTTCTTAACCCGCAGGCTGTGTAAACGCCGTGTGAAGCCGACAACACGAACTCAGCTGTGCGGAGCCTCCAGTCCCGCAGCAGCCAACTGGCGGGAAAGTGTCCCGAGACGCCATCGCTTCTACACCTGTGGCATCACCGCCTAAACTCAGCTTTTAAACGTTTCCTTTCTTACAGATTTCCTACGAAGAGCACAACGGCAGCCACGAAAACCGGCCTCTTCCAACTTTTGCGCAGGAAGCTCGTCGCTGTGAAAACGGCCGAGAACCAAGAGCGCAAGAAAACACAACCATCCCGTTTCAAAATGGCTACAGCCGCCGCAGTTGTCAGCCCGACGAGTCGCACAAATTGTACTTTTTTCATCAAATTCCTTACATAGTGCATTTGCGCGATTATTTCTAAAAGCTCGTTTTAAAATGTACTTTTATCCGTGATGCAAAAATTCAGCGTAAAATGTCAGTGTGGAGGAATAACAGTCATACACGACTGGCAACTTACACGTTCGCGGTGAAACAAGCGCGAGAGGTTCTGCTGGGTCTGAACGAGCCGCAAAAGGCTGTCTGTGAGCGCGGCGGGGGGGGGGGGGGGGTTTGGGTCCCCCCCCCCCCCCCCCCCTCCCCCNGGGGGGGGGGGGGGGTGGGGGGGGGGGGGGGGGGGGGGGGGGGGGGGGGGTGTTTGGTCCCGCACGCCGCCCGCTCCCTGCCCCGCACGCCGCCCGCAGCGCGTCGTACCTGGATGCTGCACGAGATGTCCGAGTCGTCCAGCAGCCTGACGGTGCAGCAGATCTCCTGGTCCAGGGACCGAACGCTGGAACTGCGGAATCGGAGCATTTTCATTCTTCTCTCGCTGTTCTGCTACATGGCAACCCGGGCGCCGCCGGTCACAGGGAAACGTGCGGCGCTGCAGCTCCAGCCAGATGATGTCGGGTGGAGCTTTCGGCGTCCGCCGTGTTTCTCAGCAGGGAACAGCCCCCCCCCCTCTCTCTCTCTCTCTCTCTCTCTCTCTCTCTCTCTCTCTCCCTCTCTCCCTCTCTCCCTCCCTCCCCTCACCTCCCCGCCCCCCCATTCACCCCCACCCCCACCTGTCCTGCGCAAACACACCTCCCGCTCAGGTGTGAAGTGTGGCAGCACATGGCGCCACCAACACAGCCGGCCACATGGCGACGCACGTCCATAATGAACATATAAATATTCATCATTTTTCGGGTTTATTCCCAAACTGCTTTTACTACAATGACGCTGGGTGACAAAAGTGCCACACAAACGTCCACCGTTCTCGGCTAGGGTGTGACATTCACCGTTGTTAACACTCCGGGGACAACTGTCCCGCACCGCCGACATTAAACCTCCATAAATGAGTGTTTCACACAGAGCAGTTATGACGTCAGGGCTCTCAATGTTATGTCTGTTAAAATATTTACGTTTATCAGACGTCATCACAAAAGCAGCGCTCGTATTTACGCGTCCCGAGGCGCGGCGCGCGCTGTAGCTTTAAATAGAACGGCGCTCTGACGTTGCGGGGCGTCGTGACGTCACGCCGACGCGCCGAGATCCGGCCGGAGTGTCCGCCGCCGCCGCCGCCGAGATGATTCTGGTGGTCATGGGCGTGAGCGGCAGTGGAAAGTAGGTTGTGGAGCTCCGACGCGCTTACATTTACATGGTGTTTCGCTTTTTAACTTGACACGGGCGTCAGGAACAAATTCGCTCCCGGAGAATATAAATAGTTTATTCCAACAAGCGGGGATCGTGGACGGGACGTTGGTTGAAGTTAACTGAGATCGTCGCAGGTTCGGTTTGCAGAACCGCAGACCTGCAGTTCCTGGTTAACCGATCGCTGGTATGCAACACCCCCAGTTACGCAGTCTTGTGGTTTATTCTTAACGCCGCTGCTGCTTCGTGTGTCACAGGTCCTCTGTGGGAGCACACCTGTCGGAGAAGGTAGATGTAACGTCACCTGTGTCGCGACACGAGCGAGCAGCACACGGCGTGCCATCTCACGTGTCTCTCGCTGCAGCTTGGATGGAGGCTACACGAAGGAGATGATCACCACCCGTGGGAAAACATCGAGAAGATGGCCCGTGGAGAGCCGCTCACGGACCAGGTGCGCCGTTCGCCCGCTCTGCCCGCCTACTGCGCACATGGCACAACCCAGCCCAGCCACTCAGTCCACCTGAGAGGAACGGCAGGAACGCAGCCCTGAAAAGTGGAACCTGTGAAGCCCTGGAGTCCGGCTCCCCTTGTGCAGAACTACGATAACTTGATCCATGTAGTTTGTTTTGTGGTTGGCGGTGAAATGCAATCGTATCCATTTTACCGTGTTTTCAGGTGATGCATCTGGAAACGTGTAGAGTTCTGCTGTGAAAATAATACTGCCGCTCTGACCGTTTTCCCGCTAGGATAGGATTCCATGGCTGCTCCAACTGCATGGCATAATCCAAAGGTAACAAATGTTTTGCTGTACATAAAAATAATATAACTCCTCCCACCCAGGAAATTCTCCACACAGTCTGTACAATCGAACCATATGATGATGCAGAATGAGGTGATGGGTGCGTCGTTTTCAAGCCGATTTTATTGGTAAAAATGACGTGATTATCTATATAATCTAAAATGTGTACCGGCGTGTAACGCCCATAGTGCCCGAGCCCCGCGCACACACACACACACACACACACGCGCACACGGTGGGCACAAAGGCTTCTCTTCTCATCCTCGCTTCCCCACAGAGACAGATGAGCAGAGCAAGAAGGGTCTGTTTACGGTCACTCATTTGGCAGACGCCCCTGTCCACAGTGACTCACAGGGCTGCCAAGCTAAAACACAGAAGGACAAATAGCTCACCAGGCATCGCAATTACTGCGGGTTTTCGATTTTATTTGCACCAAACGTGGCTAACCGAAGCCCTGTCACCGTTCTCTCCACCGCATCGCCAGGCCTGTCCGTGTGACTGGGGACTAGATCACAGTGGGGAGTTCTTTTCACTTTCCCTGGACTAGAACCCATGTCCATTAAGTATATAAAACACCTGTGGGAGAGTTGAACCAAACGCTGAGCTTGTTTACGGGTCGTGATATATGGATCTGCTTTGGTGAACGAGCAGCTACGGCCAGCCGTGACACAGGTTCACCCTAGTCGGAGGGGTCGGCTTTGAATGGCTTTAAAGCGAATTAAGGACGGTGTCCCGATAGTTCTGCTTTGAACCCGCAAGCAACCTGAGGTACGTGATCGCTTCTTTCACCGCGAGACGCTAAATCAGTGTTGTGACAACTTTGTACAATATAGCGTCGCACAGTCAACGGTGTCGTTTGGTTTACGTTTCCTCGACAGAGAAATTTCAGCTGGGGCAAACGCCATCGTCACCTGCTCCGCCCTGAAGAGAGCCTATCGACAGATGCTTCTGTTCGGCGAGACGCCGCGGCCCTGCGGCGGTTCGCCCCCCGCGCGCGAAGGCGTGTGGTTCGCCTTCCTCCACGGGCCCTTTCGGCTGATCCAGGAGCGACTCGTGGCTAGAAAGGGTCACTACATGTCCGCGGACCTCCTCCAGTCCCAGTTCGACGCCCTGGAGCCCCCCGCGGACGCAGAGAACGCGTTCACCGTGGACATCCAGAGGAGCGTTCCAGAAATGGCTTCAGACATCGAGAGGGCAATTTCCACTGGTTTGTAACCATGGAGATCTGTGGCACGAGCGCCGGAGATGCAGTTTGCCTGAAAGTGGTTTCAAATTAAAAGGAAAAGCTTTTTTTGAAATTTTAGAAAAAATAAAACCTCTTTTACTGCATTGAAGTCTTGTTTATCCAAGACATCTGTACTTGTGGCTTTCCCGAGATAACATTACGTTTTTTCTTTTCCTCCGTAACCGTCCCGAACACGGAACCCTAACACATCGGATGGAGAAGTGGGTCTGGGCGAGGGGTGGAATACGTACACGTGGTCCAGTCCACATAAAGCCCTGCGCGGGCCTCCCGCTGAGATCCAGCCGTGACCCCCCGGGGAGGACGCCGTGAACGTGGGTGCGAGAGGAGCCAGAGCTCGCGCTCCCCGAGAGACGGCGTCTGCTGTTAGCGGCTCTTCCAACAGGACGCCGCCGAACACGCGGCAGCAGTCTCCTTAAACCGATGCCAACGCACATTTAAAACCATCTCTTAGCATCTTACGAAAGCATAAGGAAAGGTGACAGTGACACACGTTTTATTTTAGTGCCGTTTTGCATACATACAGACAGGAAGGGGGTGTTCTACTGCACACACGTACCCGTCCTGGACACACAACACTGATTATTAGACCATTAAATACACCTTCGCACGGACGTCGCTGCAGAAGGCCGCCCTCAAAACAACTCTTACTTTCCACTTTATTCACCTGTGCACAAAATAAAATTGCTATTGATTAAAAACTGAAGATGCGGAAGGAAATTATTCCCTTTTTTTTTTTTTTTAAACAAGGCAGTTGAAATCCTGGGATTATAACCAGAGATATTCAGCTAAGTGCTTTTCCAAAACGTATCTTACTGGATGAACAACGGATCAGCGATGGAGCCGACGCACCGATAAACGGGTCTAAAATGTATGACTGTTACACCATCGCTTCATTTTGGAGGAAAACCAAGCGTCTCTGTACGAGTGTATCGTTTTTGTGATTTTTTCCCCCCCTCTTAGCTCTACCGGGTCTTACTACAAAGCCCAGTGGAGATTTACAATAATCTCTGCAGGTACACAGCAGTATTCTTCGCAGCCACCTTTGTACTATTCTGATGATTTGGACTTTATCGATATCCTCGTACACGGCTTGTTAAACTGCATTAGCCTGTTTTGAGTCTAAAGCTCCAAGCAACAAACATACAGTGTCACACTTCTGCAGCTTTTTGATCTGTGATGTTTTTTTGAGTATATTCTACGTAATATAAAGAGCAGACAGCAAAAATCTGAGTTAAGTCAGAAGCCACCACGTCATTCCAGTGGGAAAGCCGAGAGCTGTTGTCACAGGTAACAACACAGCAGATGCATCGATGAATCCTGGCTCTTACGTCTGGGTTCATGCAGTCGTTTTGTACGACGAGGGAGAACAGAGTCCCTGACCCGGCGAAACGGTAAAGCCCTGTAATCGCTGAAGATCCGAGTTCTCCTAAAGGGGCGTGTTGACCAGGGTAGGCAAGTGAGTGGGTGTACTGTGACTGTGAGGGAAGGTGCAGTAAAGCCAGAACTGAACAGACTTGTTATCAAAAATAAATGACATTTGTGACAGGTGCGGGGCTACGAAGGCTGGGAACCCAGCAGACGTTCAATAGCCGCATTGACGTCGCCTCCTGTGGCTATCAGGGCCTGAAGATTGGCCTCACGGTTCAGGAACCCCATAGCATTCAGCTGATCCAGCTGCTGTTGGAACTGCACCTCTGGGCTCTGGACCTGTACAAGAGACACATCAGCAGTAGCACAGGGTGCCTCACAAAGCACATTATAACAGCCAGCAATGCACATTACTGGCTTCAGATCCTGATCTGAGGACAGAAAGGTGCGTGTTTTCCGTATCGATAATACACGACAATTGTGCATTACAGGAGAAGAAACAGCACCTTTTTTCACGATGCATCTCCTCCGTTTGTCACTAACAGGCTGCCGTGCTGAGGAGGCACGTTTCTAACTGCGGGTTAGGCTGGCGAACGGCAGCGCGGCACCTCACCTGATGTGCGCCGGTGCTGGCGAGAGCCTGTAACATCTGCTGTACGAACTGCTGCTGTCGGTCAGCCTGCGCCGCCGTCTGGGAGCCGCTAGGATCGACTGCGGGGGCTGAGGCCGAGCTACTGCCTGCGCTGCTCACCCCTTCGGCCGCTCCTCCCAGGGTCACTCTGGTCATGAAATCCAACAGCGACAGACATTAGGAGCACAGCAGCGAGGGGCTGGCTACAAAAGAGACTGACAAGGACACGACAACGTTTCACGGTGTAGACAGAACTCGCGCGCTGTCTTCATTTGGCCGTCACTGTGCTTACACGAAAGGACGACGCGCTCCTCGACGCCGCTGCTTTACGCACGAGACGAAAACGAGAGAAAGCGAGACACACAAACTCCCCTCCTTTAACAACTGCTCATATTACAAGGGCTTGTACTTATTCACAGTAAGATAAGAACAACAAAGAATAAAAATTCTAATTCAAAATACAAGCCTTGGTGATGCTGAATTCAGCAGAACACACAGCTTTCCCTGTGCGTCTCAGTTTTATTACAAATCACTGTCCGATTTACTGTTCATTCGCCAAAAACGACATTTGAAGAAAAGGTCAGCACTGCTGTTAGCAGCATTAAGACGACGGCGAATGTGTGAAGAGAACGATCTTGTTAGGTACTTTTCTAATAAGAACAATGTCCTTCCACAAAAGCGGCTTTGCAGTAAATAAACTTTTTAATCAGTCTTTCTGTCTGAGACTCAAAAACCGATACTGGAAACTGCGTTTATATGCGCAAGAGGTACAGGTCACAAATCTTACGCAAAGAAATTTACAATAAATACTGGAATGTAAAAACCCTTAGAATCCTCACATAAGCAGAGGAACAGGCAACCTCTACTCCGGTTCTCTTCAGAAGCCGATAAAGCGTTACGACTTACCGAGGAATGAAACCAGGCACTTCTGTGGCCAGTGTCTGAAGACCCTGCTGGATCTGCAGCAGCGCTTGCATCGCCCGCGGGTTCGACATCGCCGACAGCATCTCCGGATTCTGCATCTGGAATGGACAGCAGCGAACATTCCTAACAGCATTTCTACATACACGCGCCGGGCAGAGCAAACGTCCACTTCCGCACGACCTCCCGTCTCCTCGCAAAAGTCAGCTATGTGCCTGTTAGCCACTGACCTGCTGTAGGAAAACTGGGAGCTGCTGACGCATCTGCTGCTGCAGCTGAGGGTTCCCCGTGAACAGAGGGTTGTTCAGGATCATCTGAAAAACACCTGCTTTGTAAAAAACCACTGCACTGCTAATACTGGTCATTGTACACAACTAACCTGCATGATAAGAATCTAGTAGTTATCAGATACATCCAGCGCACCCTTTAAAAAGACCACCAAAAGGCAGACTAACCACCAAAAAAAACAGAACACAGCCCCCTAGTGTGCATTTGCACAAGTGCACTGAGCTCATTCTCAGGCAGAAGACGAAAACGAAACAGAGGGTCTCCCGTATCCCACAACCACGAGTTCCTCAGACCAAGCAGCATCCCTGTTTCATTACCTACGGAGTTCTCTCAACGCACACTCCCCTGTCAGTGGCCGTTCTAGAGGAGGGATCACAAACATTCGTTCCTGCAGAGGTCAAATTTGGAGCGTGAGAAAGCCTGACCAAGACCTCACAAGGCAGCCATGTTGACTGTTGGCACTTGCACTCCCTAATGCTGCTTTGGATGCCGCTGCACACTTCTGACCACTCTGTGCCGCACTCGAGATGTTTCAACCAAGCGATGGATGGACCTCTGGCGACAGGACAGCACAGTCTTCCTGCCCGCCATTTACACATCTGTTTGGTTCCTGAAACGGCTGCGTCAACTGAAGACGCAGTTCCGATTATTTCTAAAGGGAAAAATAATGACGCTTCCCAGCCCATCCAGAAACCCCCAAAGCAACTTCCCCTAAAACACTGTAAAGTTTGCGGTTCACACAGGGGATCGTGGTGCTGCACACACACACCCACACAGGGATCTGTGTGTAATTCATACGGTTTTTTAACAGATTTTCACACTTTTGGATGAAACTGATGTTGGAATTTTTTTCTGTTAAAAAAAAATCTAATCGATTCCTACTGAAAAAGCATAAACCCAGTGCACGTAAATCGAGGGATGACTGCATATTAGCCAAACTAGTATTAAATAATTTAGTACTGTATTCTTTACCAAAGTACAGCAAAAATTACAGGACGTTCACAGCATTTTTTAAAACTCCAGCATTCTGTGCCGTACGACAGCGGCGCAATCTCTTCTGTTGTTAAGCCAAAGAGGGCTGCATACGCAAGACTTTCAGTGTGAGTTCAGTTCTGCGAGATGCACAACTGGCAAGCGACGTGAGCTGAATTAACCCGCCTCGCCCTCATCTTTGTGTCACATAACACTTGTGAGAACAACTAACACTGTGTGATGCCCAATCTTTTAGAGGCAGAAAGGATTTTGAGAGGAGGGGAGGGACTGCGGCGGAGCAGGCGTGAGAAAGATGGCTCCCGTGTTGCAGAACACAGTCTGGTAAGGCGTTCACCTTATGCAATCGTTATGCTATGATGTCACACATGCATAGAGCGCAGGTATACATGTGCGATGTTTTCAAAACATCTGCAGAACAAACCATAAGCACTCAATTGTGTCTAGGACTGTATACGTTTTCCTAAGGCTGTCAGCAGATGCTATTGTTACGCTACAACATAGCAGGTGTACAGCTACTGTATGTTATACATTACAAGAGGTTCTTTCCCCCACTTTAATTAGCTATAAGACGCTCAGTCACTTACTGGAATTCTGAAAATAATGAAAAATTAATTCGTCCATTTTATTTTTTTAATTATTACTATTTATCCATCTCTCTATCCAGTTATTACTGACTGCCATAAGTGCAAGTCTAAACAAACATTTTGTGGACAGCCAGCCTGGGTCTGGCAATCATTTCTACAGTTAATCTAATTAAAAAGGAACTGAACAGAGACAGCAGTGTGCGGAGCAGCATGGTCATGCTGCAGAAACAATCAGGCTTTTTCCACAAGCTTGTGTCCAAAAAACACAGTTCTGCAATACCGCACCCTCGGTTTTCCTACCGCTAAAAACCAAAATGGTGACACTTTGCATAATTTCTGCTGTTAAAGCAGCTTAGTACAGAAGCCATGTTGACATTTTTTTCCTCACTAAAGAATTAAGAATTTACCTGAGCAGCCAGGTCAGGGTTCTGGCTCAGGCTGTTCATCAGGGTTCGCATGTAGGGAGCAGACAGCATGTTCTGCATCAACTGTGGATTATCTGTGATCTGCTGTAGCAAACTCTGCATTCCTGGGGTGCTAAACATCCCCGCTACAAGAAGAAAAACACAAATTAAATTTTTTATGAAAAATACTCAAAAATGTCAGAAACCTTGCAATTTGTAAACCTGAGTCTCACTGAAAACCCTAGCAATGGAGAAAGAGCACATGATATACCTCCAAGGGTAGATCCCAAGCTGGGTGCAGTGGAGCCTGATGTGGCAGTAGGCGTAGTAGATGTGGCAGGTGGTATGGAGCTGCTAGAGCTGGTGGGTGGGGCCCAAGGGTTGGGTAAAGGGTCTCTGTTTTCTGTACGTGAGGGCTGAGACCCACCAGAAGAATTGCTGACCAGGGAGGCAAAAGGGTTCCCCCCAAACTGGACATTGAAAAATAAGAACATTTTAAAAATCACTTACATTGCACATCTTTAGCAAAGTGTTTGGGTGTGTGTGTGTGTGCGTGCGCATGCATGCACCAAGGCCTACCTGCTCTTGTGCAGCATTCAGCATTGGCTCCTGTATATCTGTATACATCCTTCGAAGGGCGTTGTAGCCCCCAGGGATGCTTTCCAGGTTACTAAGCGCCCTGTCCTGGTTCCGCATCATCTCTTGCATCATAGCAGGATTGCGTGCCAGCTCTAGAGTCTTGGACCGGAAACAGGATTATTCCTCACGTAAAAATGTTAATTAATAAAAATAAATTACAAAGTTCCTAAAGTAAACAGTGCAGCAATACCTCGAAACCTGTAGTTAACCAAAAGCTTACCTGTCTCATGATGTCAGGGTTATTGAGCATATGACTGATCTCAGGGTTGTGCTGAATGAGTTGCTGCATCTGGGGGTTGGCCAGGATAAGCTGGCGCATGAGGTCCGGGTTTGACAGCATGCTTTGAACCAGTGGGTTCTCCATGATCTGGGCCATCATCTCTGGGTTGGAGATCAGCTGCCGCTGCATCTGGCTTTGAAGTTCGGAGAAGTTTGTCGAGTTCAGACCCATGCTGCTGAGGCCAGCAAGCCCTCCTAGCCCACCTGAAACACAGCAGAAAAGGAACCAATCGTACCAGTCCAGCAGAAAAACAGAACCTTCTGGGCACAGGCTGATCCCACATGATATCTGAAAGAACTAAAATATCCAATGAATCTTGAACTGTGTCTAAAGGGTACATGCATTTGTGTGGAGGATTTTTTGCTTCTCTCAGCTAAATTTCCCACGTCACCCGATAAGATATTTTAAGACCTAATGCTAAGCCTAAAATCATATTGGGGACAGAGGGATGCAGGCTCTCTACAGGGGGATGCAAAAGTGACATTTTGGAGTCTTCACATCTTACCCAGACTAACAGGGTTACTGGATGGAGGTGGAACAGTGGCTGACACAGAGCTTCCAGTCCCCAAGGCTACAGATGCACTGCTGCTAGGGTGAGGAGCAGGTGTCTCCTGGGACCTTAAAACAAGCCGAGAACACAGCCGTCTATCAACGTGACTAAGGCCAGTTTACTCTTTTACACAGAATCATCCTGAATGTCCCGTTTTAACCATTTCATTCCAGGAGTTCGTAAAAAGAGGAGAAAAAGGCAGAGACTGCCAGATCCAGCATACTGTGGTAAAGCCCGAGTCTGTACAGTGGGATACCACAATTGACAACAGGGGGTTTTGGGAATTACTTCACTGTTACATGAGATAAGCAGAATTCCAAAGTGAGCCAAGCCCACGAGTGCCAGCCAAAGGACCCAACCCCCTGCAGACTCTACTCACACCTAACAAATGCTCTGGATGTGCACTGCACAAAAATAAGGGCGTCAGCACTGACTCATAATGGGCATTTTAGTTGAGCGGGAGGTAGCTTAGCTACAAATACACAGACTTTTACCACATCAGTTCAACCTCCAGTACTGTCAACATGTCAAATACACTTCCATAACAATAAGTAAAATAATTCATTAGAGGGCTGGCTAAATAAGGCAGCACTCTTCTGTATGAGAGGCAACAAATGAAACACAGTTGCTACTAGAACTATTCCTCTAAAAAGGCCCTTCTTCGAAAGAGGACCAAATGCTTCATCCTGCCACAGAACCAGGACTTTCCAAGAGCTTGCAACATGAAAGTGGTGAGCAGAGCTTTCCTTATATTCAGCACACGCTGTCTGTAGTGCATAGCGCAGTAGGGTGGCCACGAAAGGCAGACAGTCGGTATATTTATTCTGAGACTCTGCTGCCCGCTCTCTTCCAAATCCTACAAAATGTATTTAACGCATATCCTCTGTGGATTAGGGAAGTCACATCATTTATTATGGTAACAAGCAAGTGTGCCGACCCATTCTACAATTCTCACTATTCGTCAAAATTAACTTGCTGCTTTGCTTCCACTTCTACGCAAAACAACTTCAAAGCAATTGCCCCATTTTTACAGATGGGTGTTTCGCTGGAGCATTTCATGGGAAGCACCTTACTTAAGGCCACTACGGCAGTAGTGGGAATTGGGGCGTGAACCACCATGCTTCAGGTAACAAATACGTGTCCTTAAAATCTACACCATCTATTATAGAGGCACCTTTACGTAACACAGAGGAGCGTGCAATGAGGGAGCGCAAGGTGCTGAGACACCACCTGTTTTGTGTTTTGATGACCAGGTGAACTGTGAGCCCATCGTGGATCCCATGCTGTGTTAGCAAGTCACCATCTTTCAGGATCTTCCCAGCAAATATGAGCACAAGCTGCTCTGTCTGGCTCTTGAAGCGCTTGGAGATTTCCTCCTTAAACTGATGGATGGAGAAACAAAAGGTAAATAAAGGAACACCAGTCGCATACAGAGTTAAAAAATATGAATACTACATAAGGAAATATCTGTGCTAAGCAACATCAAAATGTTTAAGTGTTTTTTTTGTAATAATGCGTGATTTAAATGTGAAACTGAATAATATCAGAAACGTGAAGTTTTTGATACGCATGATGTTGAGGAATAACGTCAATGTCTTCCTCAATCGATCAAAACAGTTACCGGTTTTGCAAATAAGACATAAAGAAACACTGTACAGGTGCTTTCAACAGTGGGCTTCAGAATTAAAAACCCAGTTATAGTGTCATCCAAGGCAATAAACAAAGCGCAAAGACCACCACGTTTTCTGTCAGGAGTTTATTCTTCACACAACCGGGGTCATTATTAATAATTAATTCATTATTAGCTGATGAATTTATGCCCAAGAAAACTTTAGGTGTCGGATCATGAACTTGATAACGTGATTTACCCATTTAAAATAGCAGGGTATTGTTACTAAATCAGTTAGGATATGTGCAAGTAGTCGCGCACTTGCAACATGACACTTACGACAGCCCCGACCTAGGACGTCTGTCCCATTAACCTTATTAAACTGACTCCCAGCACCTCGTCGTAGCGCCAAAAAATGACCCCCCCCCCCCCCCCCCCCCCCCCCCC
>UFQX01005291.1:41266-70182 GCA_900497675.1 Arapaima gigas | reverse complement strand
ACCCCCCCCCCCCCCCCCCCATCTGCTGTACCATAACGTCAACCGACTGCCCTCACAATTTGGGTCTTGTTGCTTGAGTGTCTATCAGCAATTATTATTATTACCGTTACAATAATACTAACAATATCAACTTTTTTTGGTATTACCATTATTATTATTAGTAGTAGTATAGTACTATTTAAACATTAGCATGTTATTTTTGAGTCCCAACATGTAGTCATAAAGTTTGGGTGTCTGGCAGCAACTGCATTTTATTTACAAATCATTTATATTTACAGAAGCTTTTGTTTTTGATTCTATTCAAAATACTTTTTTTTATTCAGTGTCTAGTGAAAAATGTAACGTTGATAATGAAAAGAAAATAGATGAAGAAATGAAAGTAAAAACAGCACAACATGAAAGTATGTAATTTCTTTTTCTAATTATAAGACTGTACTGCCCAAAGCACGTCAATTACACAGTGCGGGACAAACGTCTACAAGACCAAACCAGAAGTTCTGAAAAGTATGCTGGAGAACACATGACCTCCGTTCCTCCAGAGACAGGTCAGCAAATCCTTAATTCTTACGCACGGCGGAACCAAGCGAAGGTCGGCAATACCGTGCCACGAGATACCTGGCAAACTGGCATCTAAAGGGTGCTGAGCTGAATATTTTCAGCCAACAATATCTACTGTGTTACAGCTGTTTATGTTGACAGCATTTGGTCAGTATTTAGAAACCACACACACACACACACGTAACAGTAAAATGTATTCCAAATAAATAATAAAGATCTACAGAACCTAATCATTTAAAAATTATTTTCACAATGGCTCATTCTTTGTTCATTTTGATCGAGTCAAAAAAAAATCTACACACAGACCCACAGTTAAGATATGGACTGAATCCACATATTGATCTGTATTTTTACATTTTTATTTTTCTTGTAAGCTGAAAGATGCCCGGTCATCACGGGAATTTCTTTCAATTTTTGATAAACAAGTCCAAAAGGGATAAAAGTGCTTTGACTAAAATAACTCTGTTTTCCTTGCAATTAAAGATTTTTCAAGTGAGACAAATTTCATGCTTCATTTGCCACACTTGTGGCTGGTTTCAAAACCCTGTCGCCAACCAGGCTGTAGTTAGTAATAAAACATCTGGTAAATCATCATCAAAAGCTCTACATTTACTACAGAAAGCAGTTGCTCATTTCATTCCTTTAAAGCTTTTCCTTCACAAGACCCTTTTACACAGCAACAAGGTTCTCCGTGGTTACCTGGGCTTAGCAGAGCATGAAAGTGGTAAAAGCACTGATACAACCTTGAAGAGTGTGCAAACTGAGCCAGAGAATGTCCCTCTCATATAACTGGCTCTGAAAAAAGGAAAAAACCCTGAACTATCTAAGTTTGCGTTTGAGAATGATATTAAAACTGTGCATTGGCTTCATTTCTGAAGACACTTAACTTTGACAGCTATATACGCCATTTGAAGGGGGTAAACTGGTCCACAGGACCGGTTTCTATGTATGTACTTGGGATGCTGAAAATTAAGTTTCACAATTTGCATACATATATGCAAAGAAGTGTTTAGTTGAATACAAGTTGTGGGATTGTACACGATACTCACTGACTGTATAGACCAGCTACATTAGTCAAGAAAGGAGAGAATCTTTGTTTCAGCTCATGGTGCCGTATACAGCATGAAAGCTGCCCTAATAAGTGTATTCGCATACGGCGCAAGATGAAGGTGTCGCGGGGGAACCAAATTCTCACACGCAACTTTTTGCTACGGATGACTGTTAGAAAAGTCCCACAGAAAGACAACAGCCATGACAGAAAGCTTCAATGCATAGATCTACCAATTATGAATAAAAGTGCTCGTCCCCCTGACATTTCTCCTTGCCCTACACATATTATCGCTATTTATTTAGCCGATTTCTGTCCAAGGCAACCTAGAGTGTCAGCAATTTTACACAAATGTACCAAGTTGAACAGCACTATGATTTTACACTATCAATCCAGGTTAAGTACCTGGATTGAGGGCACTGCAATGAGAGCGGGATTTAAATTTAGATTACAAGTCCAGAACGACTGAGCGGAAGCAGGGGGACCCCAAATATTGATGAGAGCTTGACAAACGGATTCCATTCATGTTTAACTCTCACCTGTTTTGCAAATAAAGCAGAGTGAATACAATTCACTCAAATGTTTAAACATGACCTGCAGCGGCAGACGTTTTCGGACACGTACTGTCTGTCGGGGGTAGGGAAGTTTGTGATTTATCCGCATCCGACACGTGCGGAGCCCTTGTTTTCCCCCCCGGGGGTCCGAACACGACACTACGTGATGAAGTGACTGTAAGGCTCCCCTCCTAAAGATGCAGGTTCGACACCCTACCTTCCACACAACCGCGTTTCTTTCCCACCTGAAATCACCACAAGCCAAACAGAGAGCTTCAAGCAGGCAGCAGCAGGTGCCGTACAGCTGGGATCCTTTTCTTGAAATAATAATAATTCATCACGGTTAGTTGTACAAGTCAAACACTCAACAGGATCTTATGTTAGCATTTCTGTTCATCTTGCACCGCAACGTCATAAACGGACCAAAACCAGGAACTGCTGCTGTTCCTGCTCCAAACCCCCCCACCACCACCACCACGTTACTTCACAACACACTCTGAGGAACATTTTAATCTTTGTGCATCTGAGAGAAAGCCGGGTTTGGGTGAAGATGAACGTGTTGTTATGCGAGCTCCGCCCCCCCCATCACCCCGCCGCCCACCACCACGAGGAACCGGCCGTCTGCTTGCAGCCCGCCGCCCTACACTGCGCACTCGAGGTGAATACAAACCAGGCTGCCTGTGGCCCAAATGCATCTTTTACTCTTAATAAAGGCCTCGAAAGCGCCTGGACGGCTGTCAGCTCACGGGAGGAGGGAGACCGACCTGCCTGACGGTGCTGTTCTCCGGCACGGCGAACTCCTCCTTCTCCTTCGGAGTTTTCACTGTCACTTTGATGATTTTGGGTTCAGCAGACGGTTCCGCGGTCTCCCCACTCTCCGCCATCACCGCTTCTTTAGGTTTTCAGTAACTCCCTCGGGCCGTGTAGCGATGACCAAACTAGATGTTTAAAGTTTGAAAAAAAAAAACTATAAACAGCGCAGAATGTCAGCGAAACCGATCACTTCGGTTTATCGCTTCCTGATTGTAACTGTGCGCAAGGCATCGTGGGTAGGAAAACCGGAGCCGTGGCTTATCTTGGGAGAACCAATAAGGTGTTTTTCAGGAGCTTCTTTTGTAAGTCTTAAAAATAAGGAGTCAGTCTACCTGCAAACATTATAAAACTAACTCTACCTATTACACGGTTTCTGCCACTTGAGTGTGACGTCGGCGCTAAGGGAAGTGTGTAGAAGTTGCTAGAACCGGGAGGGCCTGCTTCCCTCGGTTCCCCTCCCCTCGTCTCGTCTCGTGCTTGCCATACTGCGCGTGCGCGCTCGAGTCTCCGCTTCAGGTGCCGCGCAGCGTCTGCGCACGATTTCAGTCCAGAGCGTCGCAGCTTTACGTCGTGCGCCTGTCGGAAACGATAAATCTCTATTATGGACACATAAATAAGACAACTGTCTTATTCTGCTTAACTATATATATAAACGAAATGCATAATTTATTTCCATAAAGAAACACGGTTTTGGGGTAGAGCTGCTGAATTTTTGTTCATGTATATAAAATTTGGCTTAAATCAATAAAAATAACTTTGTACTCAAGACGCATGTCGCGGTTTTTTCTAAGCACATAATAACATTGTGTAGCGTTAATGTATAATTGCTTCTAACACGTGAAAAGGTAAGAGGCAAGTTCTTCCCAAAATAGCTGTGAAATATTGTACTACGTCCACCCCTCACGCCGCGCGCGGACCGGGGCGAAAGCAAGGTCGTGACGTCAGGCGAGGCGGGGCTCCGCAGGCGCGTCAATCATTAATGCGAATAAGAATAAATACGAAGACATTCCAGTCGCTTAACGCGTCTCCTCGTCCACAGTTTCATGGGACGCTGAGGACATACGAGAGAAAAGCAGGCTGTCCACTCGCCTGAAATGGCGGCACCCACTCTTAATGGACCTGAACGGAAAACAACGATTTTATGCCCCCCCCCCCCCAATTCGTAGGCATCACGCCAGCATATCCCACTGCTAAAGAAAGCCCGCGTGTAACTCCGCTGAGCTTTATTGCTAATGTTTTTTGTTGTCAATACATGAGAAGTTATTGCACTTGTGGTTTTTCTCGTATTCCAGTTAAAATGTATAGAATACAGAAATAATTGAGGTCAATTTTCTGGCCATGACAGCAGGGTGCCAAGACGGTCCTGTTCTCCGTAATGGTCTTCGGCTCCTCTGCGGGATCCCCAGGACGGCCAAGACCTGTAATCTCCGTAAGGTGTCCTGGATCTGCCCCCAGGGTCACCTCCCAGTGCCACCACCTCCCTGGTATAACTCCCGAGCGGGCACCCTTACAACATGCCGCTAGCTCCTCAACCAGCGGCTCTCAGTCCAGAGGAGCAAAGGCTCTACTCCAAAGCTCTCCTGGATCCCTGAGGTTCTCACCCTGTCACAGAGGGTGTGTAGAAGCTTCATTTCGACTGCTTGCGTTCACAGTCTCATTGGGAAAGCAGACTGAGCAGAGCTCCCGCTTCACCACCGCTGACCGGTACAGTGCCCACAGAACTGCTGATGCTGCATCAACCCGCCTTTCAAGAGCAAGATCCCAAAATACTTCAACTCCTCCACGAGGGTCAGCCATACCCCCTTCTCCCGAAGAGAGCAACTTAAGTCATTTCTGAGAAGGTCCGCGACCTCCGACCGGGACGTGTTTCTCATACCTGCCGCTCTTGACTCAGCTGCACACCGTGGAAGTGCACGTCCAAGATCACAGTCGGAGGAGGCCGAAAGGACAATATCAACTGCAAAAAGCAGAGATGCCACCCCAGCCCCCCCAACAGAGTATGTTCTGAACCTCGGCTGCGCGTGAAAATCACAGACAGGTGTGAACACAAAACAAGGCCTTAGCAGAGTCCGACGCCCTCGTTGAACAGATTCGACTTAATGCCGAGAACATGGACACAGCTCGCGCTGCACTTGTAAGAGGGAGCAGATAGCTTGCGTTAGCAGTCCGGTTCCCCACATTCTTGCAGTACCTCCTACAGCACATGATGAGGGACAGTCAAATGCCTTTTCCCAGTTCACAGAACCAACGTAGGCTGGGTTAGCATATTCTCAGGAGCCCTCAAACACGTGCATCGCTCCTCTTCAGTCTGAGGCTCGGTTGTCAGTCTCCTCTCCAGTACTTTGGTAAAGGAGGCTGAGGTGTGTGGAGCCCATACCCTGGTCCCCTTTCTTAAATACAGGCAGCACAATCGCAGTTTGCCAATCCAAAGGTAGCTGGATAAATGTAGAGATGATTATTTGGCAACATTCAGTTAAATCCCTTCTACATTTCGATCAAAAAAGTGTTTTTTTTTTGTATTTGATTTTTTTTACGCCTTGCGCTGCTCAATGCAGTGAGACCACAAAAGATGTTCTTGTCTAGGGGCAGTTATGTACCTCGCAAGGTGGACACATAAACTGGTCTGGTCTTTTCCTCTGCCAGGTGCGTAGCCATCCAGCAGCTCTGCTTGAAAATCCCCAGTGGTGTTTTGGATGTCCTCGGTTGGCCCAGCCGATGCTTCGATTGGTGAAGACCTGGTGGAACATCTGGTGCATCGTTTACCGCCAGTCTGGCTCATTACAACTTCACTGTAAATTGGAGTAAGACCACGGTGGCTGCGGCCAAGGTGGAGAACCTACTTAAACACCGGGCCCTGTACTGATTATGAGGAGAGAGAGTCCTTATGGGGATCAAGGAGCGCACAAGCCAGGATTCAACCAAAGGAGCTAGACCACCATCTGCAGGATTTGAACCTGCCTGGTCTCCAAAGCAAGATGTTGGTTAGCATGGTCCTGTACAGGCACAAACTGAGCAGCCACCTTCTGCCTGCAAATCCAGTGTGACATTTGTCAAAGTCTCACACGGCCTGGGCAAACCCAGGAGGTCTGGAATTTGGTGCCCTGCTTGTGCTCCAAGATGGACCTGCGAATGCTCTTTAATGTGTGAAAATAGAACCCTGGTACTCAGAATGCAACAGATTCCTGGACACAGCTGGTGGTTTTGAATTGCAAGAACCCAACTTGTCCAAACGGGGACAGACTTGAGCGTCCAGGGCCGAACTTACGTCTAGGATGGGGAAGGATGTCGTGCGATGGGGTTACAGTAAAACCCCGGTCAGACCTCAGGACACATGTCTATAAACTGGAGCTCTAAGTAAAATGGTGCCGAATGGGGTCATTTTAACAGTGTTGACCAGAGAAGTGCCGGACGTACACACCCACACAAACGTTTGTTAGATAAGCGTCACATTAACATTTCACATTGTTGGGTGCACAACAAGAGTAGATAACACGGCCGTCCGTGTGGGGCAGAGGCCATGCTTGATAGGGGTGAGACGTGATGCGAAGGGAAACACACATGTACAGGAAGGTGACGGAACAGGCTAGGGGGGAGGCCACCCTCCTTGTGTGGTGGAGTTGCTGAGGTACGGTTCTTTTTTAATTGTTAAACAACTTTTTATTGGTAAACAAACAAAAGTGACGACTGCATTTCATTGAGTCGCTTTATAAAAGCGTTTGGATTTCTCTCATTATGAATCCCTTTTATAGCCATTCTATATTAACCCAGGCATGCGGTCTTCAGGGTGTCAAAGGGCAGCGCTTGTGAAAGTGAGACACTGCGTAGTTTTGTCAGAAAAGCGTGACGATGCGGTCCAGGGCATCTGCTGACATCCCTTTACCATATTCTACAACCTTATCACCATCACTTTCAGGATCAGTTCTGCATTTAAAGTGTTGCGTGAAGTCATCCCTGAAGTTTTGTTCATCTTTATGCTAAAGAACCTAACAAATTCTTAGTTTCCTCATTGTGCTCAGTCTCCAAATATGTTCACGCTCCAAATGTCAATGTGTATGTTTCCGCTGTTAGATTACACTGTATGCTGCAGACTACACTGATGTACAGCCCAAAAACCTGCACTGAGATATGCAGTATTTACACTCAACCCAGAAAAACTTTTTAAAATGGGCAAAAGCATATAAATTATGAACACAACTGCAAAAGAAAACCAGAAACTTTATTATTGAAGAATGATCAATACTAAACTGAAAGTCCTTCATAAAGAATTAGTGCCGAACAGAACTGACTGACCAACAATTTGAAGGCAGAGCAAAGAAAGAAATATTGATTACTAATAGTTATATGAACTTTAAATTAAGCTTTAAACCAGAAAGAAAAAGAATAGTCAAAAGTTGTGAGTCAAAGTCAGCGGATAGGCTCTAGACTGTCTTGGCACCACTGGAAGACAAGGCCACTGAATATGAGCCATCGTGCCATTGTTCCTCCGTCTTAGTGTGTGGCACACATGTCAGTGGTGACTCTTAACCGGGGAACGGGGATTATCCTGAAGAGGAGCAGCTTTGCTATGAAAGGTCCATTCTAAACACACCTTCATAGTTCTGATTCAGAGTTCTTTTTTCCCTTCTTATTTCCCTGAAAGGTAAAAGGGGGAAAAAAAATCATGCAGCAATACGTTTTAAAAATCTTAAAAATCTGAAAACTTAATGACCTAGTAAATAATTTAAAAAAAAAAAACAGGCTAAATTAAATTTCAGAATTAGCACAACTAATCCCTTATTTATCCTTTGCAAGAATTTACTTTCTAATTTATGATATGAAAAGCATTAAAGTCACACATACAATACAATGGTTCCACTCAGCCTCACAACACAGCAATGATATTAACTGGGCAGGAAAAATAATCTGAAACGTGGAAAACTGATAAGCAATGATTTTATGGTCAGCTTTCTGATAAAAACAACAAGCAATCTCACCTGGTGGTGTTTTGGCTGGTCAGATTGCAATCCCTTCACTTTTGATTTTTCTTGCTCAAGGGAAGCATGCAATAGTGTAACCTACACAAAAATACATCTCCATTAGTTTAAGTCCAAAAACACCTTCGTAATTCTAAACAAGAATCAGCGCAAAACAGCCAAACATCTTGCCAAAAACACAAATGATAGATACACACCTGAGAAGACAACTCCTCCTTTATGTTCAACAGCTCTTCAACTTGCAGGAGAATTTCTGCCTTGTCTTTCACTAAACACCAGAAGAGCAATTTTGTATAAGGTAGCAAGGCAAGTGACGATGCTTATTCAAACCACTTGGTTAATTACCTGCCAATACATCTATAATTCTACAAAACACACACAGCTTACATTACAGGTGCTATTATACTCACTCTCTCCTTGCTGAAGCATTTTTAATAGCTGCCCATTTCTCGCCTTTACTTCTTTGTATTTCACCTGAGAATACCAAAGGTAAGAGATAACCCTCCAGCGCAAATATATCCTCGTTCCCTTTCTAGTATGGAGTCCTGGTCCTTGGGCCCCTCTGGCCCTCGTCTGTACGTGTTATTTGACATTTCTGAATTCTCTGGGAAATGTTCTGAGGGGAAGTGAACTGACAAGAAATTTAAAAGGCAGCCTCTGTGGTCAGTGAAATAGAGGGCAGAATGCAGTATTACTAAATTATTTAACAGTTAAACTTAATTATCATCCCGGCCAAAGTATACAGCAGAGTGACCGACTATGCATCCTGAAGGCACAAACGCAGCACCAACAGGTCCCAAGGACCAGAGCTGGAACACCGTGCCGTGGACTTACCTCCCACTGAGATATAATCTTCTTTAATTTTTCAATTTCAAGATCTTTCTTTTCAAGTTCATATTTTAGCTGTTCGGCTCTTACATCCTAAAAGAACAGAACATTAATTAGGCTTTACAACGTCAACTCCATAACAGTATGAAGGTTTGCCACCACTAGGAAAAAGATGGTAAAACGTTTGTGCTGCGGCCAGGTCCCCAGCTCACGATATGACCTAACACAATTACAAATTTCCCATTTCCGAGTCACAGATGGTGCTCCAGAGCCTATTCCAAAAGCACACCCCACCAACTTGGATGGGATGCCAGTCCGCTGTTGTCTTCATCGCATCAATTTCCAGAGAGCCATTAGTGGCCAGTAAAGAGCACCACAAGACTAACAATGCAAGACTATTAATTCCTTTTCTCGGGGTTTGCGGCTCACCTGTGGTGCTTTTGGCGATTTTAGCATAAATTTGTTGAAACAGCACGTTACATATTAAAACATCAATTGCACGTAAGGGTGCAGACACACCCACCGCATGGATCTGTGATTCAGGAGGGACCGCAGCAGTTAGTGAACACACACGGACAGCAGAGTCATTGCCCTGCAGGCGTTAAGACTGATGTTGATGCAGTTGCTGCTAACAGCTCCTATTCTCTGCGAGTTCACGCCCGGTCGTCCCCTGAATCCAGCATTTATGTTTTAGGTCTGCATTTGCAAACAGTTAACAAAAATTGACATTTATTCCTTGTTTCTGTGCATGCTGTGCACATGCGTGAGCTGTGCCGTACTCACAGAGAAAACACTGGTACAGCGTACAGGTTCAGTCAAAAACATGCGTTTTAATAAAAATGTACTCAGAGGAGTGATTAATGCCAAATATCGATGAACATGTTGCCAAAACTGGCACAGCTGTAAAGCCGTTGTGCACCTATCCATGCACTGTGTTAACTTGGAAATTAACGCAACCAGATACTGACAAACATGTCACACGCTTTACCAATGAAACTGTCACCTCCTTCCCGCCAGTTTTATTGTGTCATCAGTCACAAATCGGACATGTCGATGTTTTAAGAAGAAAAACTTAACGTGTTCTTTGGAAACGATCCTGTCACATTCCAGCGCCGAATGATGCGCAGGAAAAACACAGCAGTACCTCGTGTATATAAAGTTGAAGGCAAAATACTTAATAGGAGGTTGTGGAGCAGACACAACTTATAAAGTACAATTATTGTAATGCTGACCCAAGTTAATAAAAGATAATAGAACCTAATGACTTGGCATCCTGTCCATTGTGTTCCCTGCCTTATGCTCTATGTTTCAGGACAGACTCTGAACGATCGAGACCCTGCACTGGATGAGCACTAGTTTAAAATAAAAGTCTGTTATTGTTTTTTCATTCATTGTGTCTTTTGTGAGGTTTTTTAAAGAACTTATTCTGTGAATACATTGAGGGATGTCTGTATTATTAAGCTTTCCTCAAACTGCGATCTGTATTCTGGTCCCAGTTGTGTTTGTATGGTAAGTAACCAGAGTATTTGGTTTTTACTTCAATAAATTAATGATGCTCAAGAGAGGGCTTCAAAGTGTCCCAAACTCCACACTTGCCTGCTACCCGCAAGAGGTAAACTTACGGGCTCATACTCCACCGATGTGGTGACTTCTGTACTACCGCTGTTACTGAACTGCTCCCGTCGCTTCTCTCTCAGTACAATTTTGCTGACATCGTCTTCCAACTTGTTGAAAAATCTACTGTCATGAGACCCTGGATTAAGAGGTCTGAGGTCCTGAAATGAAACAAAAAATGAGTCATAAATTAAATGTCATGAAAAATAAGCAGCAGATTAGTCATTTTCTTTGTACAGGAGTCATTTTTACATTCCAAAATGCAGTCAAGAAAATGTTGGCATTACAGAACCTGTTCCGCACCTCTTTTTCATGTTTCTTGTTATGTTGATCTGTAAGGGGAGAACAAAAAAAAACCAAGTGTGCAAACTTTTATGTACTTTAAAAAACATAAATCTAGTGAAACTGCTTTTATGTGCAAAACCAAGTGTGAGTTACACAGTATGAAATGCACTCAGCTAACCGATGTTTCCCTCTGACTGGAAGTCCTTCAGAGACACGGTAAGACGCTTCTCTTTCCCCTGCTGATTCTTCCTCTTATCCTTCTTGCCACCTCCTTTGGATTTAGGTGAGGTAGTTTCAGGGTTTTCAAAATCCTGGAAACACACACACTGGTCAATCAACTCAACTTAAAGCAGCAGGTCCGTCCGGACAACTCACAAAAGGGCATTCAACCAAAGAAAAACAATGTCATTCTTTCCTTGTAGCTTTAAAGCTGCTGCTATAACACCGTTGTCTTTGTCGTCAGTGTAAACAAGGAAAGGAGCCTGTGCGATGACTGTGTGAGAGTTAAACTACAGTAAAACACTGAAACTGTGCTTTAGGGAAAGGAATCTCCAGGAGCACATTTCTGAGTCCCTGCCATGCCCCATTGACCATCTGTTGAAGGATTAAGGGTTCATGAACTGGCCCATGTTCTCTTGGTTCGGTGAGGGAGATGAGGTCCTCTTCTCCCATTGCTGGCTGCAATGCTTCTGTCAGCCAAGGACCTTCAGGGTTCTGAGTAACATTAGAGCATCAGAGTGTGCCCGTGTTCACTGCTCCTGAGCTGGTGGAGGTGATGCAGTTGCCATAGGGAGGCATTCATATCGTCATTCTCAGCACTCGTGTTGTGTGTGACGAAAAGTACCTGTCTGTGCTCCTCATATTCCAGTTTGCTCAGAATTAAGGCCTTCTCCAGGTCTGCTTCATACAGTTCATTCGTTAACTGCAAAAAAAAAAACTGCTTTTGAAAACAGCTGTTTGGGTCTAAGCACAGCTATAGGATATTAAAGCCAAATAACTGAGATGTACGCTATATGAATTAAGCAACCGATGCCCGATAATTTCTATGTAAATATCGACCAATACCGTTAATGTACACATACGTAAAATACAGAGAAAAGGGGACTAGACCTGCCTGGATAAAAATTTCAGACGATTGTGACATTTATTTGTGTAATATTTCAGTTTTACAGACCACAAACAATTGCTAAAATAATTGGCATCTCCTGAACCATATCTGGCGGCCTCAACCTATAATAGGGAACGGTTTTGAAGGCTGTAGCCTTAAATGCCTGCGCAACACTTGTCTCTCTTTTGGAAAAATGTTAAAAACAACTGAAATAATGAAAATTGAAAAACAGTAAAACAATTCAATGATGAAATAAAAAGACAAAAGTATTTTTTTTTCTGGAAGTGCGTCATTCTATTTTTTAAGAACTCTTCTCACTGACCACATTTGAAGCCGCACTGTACAATCTCTTACGGTCGACACTAAGCTTGCAAGTGTTACAAGTGGCATATATGTCGCTTTCACTTAAAAAAAAAATCCAAAAGAGATACATAGGTATATTTCAGCTTTGGCTCTTTTTATCTTGCCGTTTCAATATACAGAGACCCTAAGTACTATGCATTAAGAAGAAGTAAGAATAAGAGACAAGTGCCCTGGTGTGGCTGTTAACAGTAGGCAGGTGTCAGCATACCTGCTCATCTCTCTGTTTCCACTGCTGCCAGCATTCCTGGGGAGCAGCCTGGTCTCCACCTGAGGAGCTCAGCAACTCATTGGCCACACACTGCAGGGTCAGAGGTGCCTGAGGCACTGATGACTTCTGGGGAAGCTTCTTAAAAGCTAGATTTCTCAACTGTCACCAGAGGAACACAGAAAACCACCATTTATCATTTACAAACAAACATTGGCACATAACTTTAACAGTTCATAAAAGAGAGACTAATGCAGGAAAGTATTGTTTACATAACGGACCAACGTTATTGCACCCGTGCATTTTAGGTGTAGCATGAAAATTGAACTGAATGAACTGAAAATTTACCAACTTTTGAACATCAGAATATTTTAATAGGATGACCACAGGTATACAACAAAAAAGATGTAATGATTTACATGTAGTTTCCCCCCCCAAACGAAAAACCTTGACAGTATTAAGGGCCTTCCATAACACAATAATCCCTCCGCATTCACCCCATTATGTCCAAAATTTTGGGACAATAGCTCTTGAAAATACCTAAATACCTAAATATCAGTATCTGAATGAAAACTTTGATATAACATTTTTATCTGAGGTTTAAATTAAATTAAAACGTGAATGAAAATAAAAACAAATACCATACAGTTCTGTAATAAAAATATCGTGTGTATTACATTAAACTGTATTGTATACTGTTACAAATTTTTCCAAAGGGAAAGTTCAAAACGCACACGCTGGTTTTGTCGGCTGTTTCCGCCGAGACCCTCGTGAGTTTCATGTTAAACACATTTGTGTTATATCACTGCATTTACTATGATTTAAGCTGGATGCCTATCAGTCCTCAGAGGAACAGGAAGAAGAGCAAGAACCTAAAATCCTTCCCATGCTGGACAAGCAAACTTTTCAGGAGGTTATAGGGATTCAAACACAATAATCACACAATGGAATATGATGACATCAAAAGGAGTCTTGTTTTCAGCCACATAACTAAAAAGACACTGTTTCAGGTTATGAGATTTATGAAAGCAAATTATGTGAAGGCAAACAAAGTTCAATTCTAAGATTTTTTTGCCCTGCATCAACCCCTTCTCCATCCCTTCATATTGTTTTACACGCATGACGAAAGAAGCAGACACGGCCTCCACCCTCTTTCACACAGTGGTCCTCTCAAGCCTCCCTTCCCCGCTTTGTTCGCCGAGTACTCAGTATAAGCTATTAGCTTTGTTTGTTCATATTGTCTGAATTATTTTTAAATTTCTCGTAGCAGGCCGACTTGAACACACCCAGCCCTGCCCAGGACTCTCAGCTGCCCTGAGGCAAATGTTTCAAGGAAGCAAGCAACAGGGGCAGTCAATGAGGGAGAGGTTACATCTTTAAAAGTCCCCAAGGAGGGAAAGCACAGACCTTTGGAAGAACAGGCATGGGAAAGCTCTGCGAGATGTATATTGAAGGTTACAGTAATTGAGGGCGCAGTATTCTGCTTGTGTTAAAGGTTTGAGGACAGCCTCCAAATATTTCTTGTAGCATCTAGCTTCTTGCACCTTCATGCTCATAGTCTCTCCAACTCTATAACTGCAGTTTGTTGTAGCTCTTGAACGGTCACAGGATTCCATTTTCCAATAGCAGATTTCAGCTCTTTCCAACGGTTTTCGATCAGATTGTGATCAGGACTCATTGTTGGCCATTTTAACACAGTCCATTTTTCCTTTTTAACCATTCGTTTGTGCTTTTGGATGTGTGTTTTGGGTCACTGTCCAGCTGGACATACCTAATTTTCTGACCTGAGCAGTACATGTTGCTCTAAAATGCCTCGGCGATCCTCTAATTTCATTATTTCCTTAATACATTCAAGACCTCCAGTACTAGAGGCAGCAAAGCAGCCCCACAACATAGGGTCTCGCTTTCCCTGAAAGCTTCATTTCATCGCCTATAAACAAATCACTGGTCTGCATTACCAAAGAGCTTTATTTCGGTTTCATCAGCCCGCAGAAAATTTCCCATACAGATTTTGGTTTCTCTAGGCAGGTCTGGGCAAAGATCAGTCGTGCCTTTTTATGTTTGTCTCAACAGCGGAGTCCTCTTTAGCCTCTGCCCTTAAAGCCCCTCTTCGTTTAGTGGGTGGCGTACGGTACAGGTCGAAACCACCACTCCAGATCACTACAGGTCGGCTTTAATCTCTCTGGATGTTTTATGTGGTGTTTTTTTCAACAGTTCACATCAGCCATCAAAGACTTCTTTGAACTTTGGTCTTCTCACCAAGTCCTTAAAGGGTCTTTAGAGTTGCACAAGCAGTAAACTTCTTAATAATATCGCAAACTATGAGAACAGGAATATCAAGGTCTCCGGAGATTGCGTTGTACCCTTTTAAATGTTTATGTCTGGTGATATGTTTGTGTTTGTCTGATGTTCTCAGACAACACTCATCTTCACCATTGTCAAAAAGGAACGGGGAATGAAAGTGATCTTTTTTAAGAATTAAACCCATCTTTCATGTCATGCGAGTTCTGTTTGGCATTTTATTGCAAGTGACTAATTTCACTCAAATGAGTTTCAAATTCCAGTCAAACGTATCGAAATTATTCAAAAAGGAGCCAATAAGTGTGTCGTGACAACTTTTCGGTTTTTATACCATTTCCAAACGTGTCCTTTTTAACTGTTATTGTTTTATCCTGTGCTGCTCTGTATCAAATGAGTGTATGCAGACCACAGCTGTTTCAGCACAAGGTTTTTCGAGGCGATACTGTACGTGATATATCTAAAATGCAAGGGTGTCAATAACATTGACCAGAACCGGATATGATCATTAATATACACACCAAGTCAGTGAGCCACTGCATAGGATGTATGTAGGACGTGTGCAGATTCTAAGTAGCTGCTGAATGTGTTTAAAGCTCAGGTTGTCTTTGTTTGGCTTATTTTTGAGCCATGTAGGTTTCAAAATATTTCATTTTAAATATAATCCCCCCCGCCCCAACAGCAAACCCTCAGATTTTACCTCATTGGCCTCACTCTGCTGCTGCTCCTTCTTCTTCTTCCGTTTGTCCTTCTTCTTGTCACTGTTTTGGTTGGATTTCACCCCTGAGCTCTTCCCAGCTTGGGCCTTGCCCAAGTCCCGACTCGCCTTGTTTTTGCCACTTTCTGAGTCTGAGTCGCTGTCCACCTGCAGCAGCGCAAACCGTGAGGCCGTGGTTGGTACAGAGATCACAGCAGATGCCATCTTGGTACCTGCACATATACGTGAGCACAAAACACCCCGTTGAACCGAACGAAATGCAAACTAAGCATGTCGCTGCACTGCTTTCAGGTAACAAACAAAAGGGTGCATTACAAGGGGGGAAAGTACATAAAAGAGTACAGAACTGTACGACCTGGTGTAAGAAGAAAATGACTAAAGCGCCAATCCTTTATTTGTTAAAATAAAAAAAAAATTTATTTGACAGAGAACTAGAGAATTGAACCAATTTCCACAACCAACCTCAGTTCAATCTTGACAGAAATGGAGGGATGAAGGAAGAAACAACTGATACCGGCAACAATTTCCCTTTTTTTAAAAGTTGCTGTTGGAAACGTGTGTTTTACAAGCATACTGGAAGTCATGCTGAACACAGGGATAAAAAGATCAAAATTAAATGTATTTAGTACGTGTGACGTTCCAGGCAGGGAAGGTCAGTCGTTACCAGCGCTGACTTCTGTACTCAATGCGAATGTATACCTGAGTAAAGTTTCTTGATGCCGTTACACCTGACGAACGGTACAATCCGCACACACCTGAACACACAGTCCATACCTTTGCTCGCGACAGGGGGGCAGTCAAAAAGAGCGAAACGGCCGAAAAGAGAAGTTAAACTCTCGCTTTTGTTTCAACGCTGTTTAAAAGAACGACCGTGTCGAAGTTGCCGCTCGGCCCCGGACCGCCTTGACGCCCACACCTTCCTTCATCCCCACATCTGTCAGCTTATCCGCGCCCCGACAGTCCAGCATGAGCACGAACCATTACCAGTCGGCAACCAGGTAAACAAATGTAACCGCTGCCCGTCGCGGGGGGTCTTTCCCGAACATTCACGCTATTCCGTCGGAGTTATCCTAACGCCGCTGTGCACCTCCCTCGCGCGGACGCCAACTAAGTACGGAGACTGTAAAGGCGGACACGTCCGCGGAGGGCGAAACGGGACGACAAGTGGAGTGAAGTTTGTGGAGCGGCGCTCAGAACGTAAACACGAGCGACAGCTTTGAACGGCTCGCGGACCTGTTCGTGAGGCTGACCGAGTTGCTGACCGCCGCGCGCCGCCTCCCGTCACTCAGCACGGCGAGCGCGAGGACGGCGGCCGCGAAGGACAAACCGAACGCGGCCGTGGCTGTCGCGTGAGGAAAGGGGACGTCGAGGAAACCTCTGGAAGACGGGTGTGCTGCCGTGGCTGTGAAACTGGAGACTTTGCAAGGAAGAGCATCAAGTAAGCAGGTACTTGGAGGTGTACAAAGTGAAAGTTTTAAAAAACACTGCGTGAAGAAGACCCCGAGCTGCGCGCGTGTTTAACTTAGGGCCGCTTCTCGTTGAAATCGAGCTAAACCGCGTGCAGAGCAGGTTTAAGATGAAGCTCGGATGAAAGAACCTCTGGCAGCAGCGACGTGATCTCCACATGACTAGGCAGTTGGGTTTAGTTTAAAAGCGGAGGACTTACTCCAGTTTCAGCTCACGTTAAACCTTAAATGCAGCTGAACTAAGTGAAGATGGGTTTATTTCGCCAAGCTCACGCGCCACCGTGTCTTTCGAGGCCAGCCCACCCCACGCAGCAGCTCCAGGGGCTTGTGGGCATTTTCTTTGAGGAAAAAGTACTGTAATACCAGGTGGAACTGTGACTCCCGTCATGCTTTGCTGTGGGGACACAGGTGATGGGGGTCCAGGGCTGACGGTGACCCTCGGCCTGTGATGGATATACAATAGTTGTGCGGGTGGGTGTGTCGCGGTACCTGTTTGGCGCTGCTGTCAGTCCACGCAAGAATAAAATCCGGGTTCCCGCAACTGTCTTGGGAGCCTCGTGTCGGCAACACCGCACTTTAAATGATATAAGTTAAATAGTGTCCTCTATTGTACAAGAAACCCGAAGAGCAATGTTAAGCCCTTGACACTAGTCCTAGTCTGCCTTCCCCTGCTATTGTTTTATTTATATATATATATATATATATATATAAAAATAATTTAGGTTAAAATCTTCACACCTTGAACAGGTGCTTAAGCTCGCAGCCCCTGTTGGTAATTCTGCCTTATTCCTCACAACATGCACAGCACACCTACCGCGTCAGTCTTACTGACATCAATTTCTTCTCTGAGGCGGTGAGATAAGTAGGAACATAGGATTAGAGATTAAAATTATTTATTTAAAAATAAATTGCTACATAAATTTACAAAAACAAAACATGCAGTGTTAAACAATTCCAGATATATTAAGCATCCCGCTTGCGGCGTCTGCAGGTACGAGTAAAACGGGGGTTAGGAGAGGACAGCCTGCCTGTGTGAAACGTGGCTCTTGGCAGGAGAGGTCGAGCGATGGTGAAGAACTGGCACGGGTTACGCCGATGCCTGCTCCGTCTTGTGGATTTGTCCTCGTCGCCAGGACAAACTTGTATGGCTCTGTGATAAGATTTAGAAATGACAACGTGTGTGGCTGTCCTAACTTCTCTTCAGAGAAATGATGCTCGTGAATGTACCGTATGCGTGTGGCTGGTCCGCCAGCGATTCAGCGACAAGGACCGGCGGTTGCTGAAAGTAAGGGAGAAAAAGCTTTATCTGTGGAAGACTCCAGTCTACCTGAGTCCACAACACACACTGAGCACCCATGTGTTCGTGTCGTACGTATTCATTAGCCACTGCAGAAGCGTTAAGAATACTACGAACTTGCTGCTGAGAACAAACTGCCTCCTAGATGAGGGCCGTATGTCAGTCAGTTTTTCGGGGAACTTCTAAGGAGTCTTCCTGAAAAGAGCTCGAGCTGGCTGCCAGCATGGTGCGCCTTCTGGACAGGTCAGCTGTGGAGAGCTGGCACACCTCCTTGCGGGACAGGCGCACTGGAACCAGCTCACATCTGCATCCGTCGTCCTCGCCCTCCTTTATGGCACCGTGCTTTTCGCTCTGCGTTCGACCGGGAGGGCACTGCGGAATCTGGGACTCCTTCATTAGCTCCTTGAGTTTCTTCTTCAGCTCTCGACTTGTCATCTTGTAGAAGAAGAGGTCCTTCTCCAACTGATGGATTTTGGCCTCGTTCACTTTGGTGTTTTCTGTCACGCCACCATTCTGGCTCCCTGAAGAATGCAGATACATACAGTGCAAGCACTCTTCAAATAAGGTTGTGACTCTACAACAGTTGTTCAGAAACATTAACCTGCCGGCTGGAGACCGCAGGGCTTTTCTTGCCACCCTGTAAGAGCTGCCAAGCTTAACGCTGATCGGTTTCAGGAACCGACTAACTGGGTGACGCTGTAATTTCTAGGTACGACAGAAGATGCTGCAAAGATGGGATTTGAGATTCCCTAACAGAAGGCACCGAAGATCTCAGCCTCCAGTGTGAAATCACCTTGGAGCTGCTGCAGGAGCTGCTGCACACTGCGCTGGTGCTCCCTCTGCTGCTGCGTGAGCCGGCGGTCGGCGTCCAGGGCCAGGCGCTGCACAGCGGCCTCGAGTTCCCGCACAACTCCTTCCTGCTCGGCGGCCTGCAGCTCCAGCTCTTCACAGCGCAGCTGCAGACGCCTCTCCGCCTCTCGCAAGAACACCACCTGGAGGGGAAAAAAAACTTTTATTTTAAATTAAATTAAATTAAATGATGAATTTAACTCACAAGCTTTTGTTGCGTAGTCGCAGGCGTCAAGTAGTGACGGTAACGAAAACTGCAGAACGGTACATCTCAAGGCTCCTCCTTAGCAGTATTGTGTAAGCAAAACTCTTCAGATATTGAAAGAATGTTTTTTTAAATTTTTTTTTTGAGAAGATTCTGGAAAATACTGCAAATAATACTTTGATGTTCTGAACTGTGATTCTAATATCCATTATTACATCATTTATGAACTACAAGGGCCAGCAGGTGGTGCGGTGGTTACAGCTGCTGCTTCGCACTCAAAGGACGTGGGTTCGAATCCCACTGCCTGCTGCAGTGCCCTTGAGCAACGTACGTATGCTAAACTGCTCCAATAAACACGATCCCCATTTTACACGAGTAAATTATTGTACGCAGCTGAACGCTGTAAGTTGTTCTGAAGAAAAATGTCGGCTAAATAAAATATAAAATAAAACGGTCTATATCTGCAGGCTCCTGAACGTGAAAGGAAAAGCTCAATTTATTCGGTTCAAGGAAGACTCCGGACGTGAAGGATGAGGAGCGTCACGTAAGAAGCAAATTACTATTCCAATAATTATAAAACAAATTGAAAAGGAAAAACTAAATTGGAAAAACAAAGCCTAAAATAATCAAGTAAACAACAAAACAACGGAGCAAAATAACGAGTATATCCACGCAAAGATATATCAATTTATATGCAAATTAAAACGTGTGCGACACGATAATAAATGCTCAATAAGTGTAATTGCTGAATAGCTGAAACATTTAATATTGTATTTTTTTTGCGCCTCACTTCATAAACCCAAAATCGTTTTGAAGATCGGCGACTGTGAGAGCAACTACAGAAACGCTGGATTATTCTGCTGCTAGGACACATACCGTGTGGCTCTAGAAGAAAACACAGTAAATACCAAGCTGTTTGTGTAAGAGTCTGTAGCACGAAAAGTCGCCATGTCTGGAAGCGACTCACTTAGTGACACGTTCCTTAATAATCTCCGCTTACCTTATTGAAGTACTTCAGGAGCAGAGCCTTGACCTGTGGGTAGGTGAGGGTGCAAAGTTTCTCCATGATGTCCCCCTCAGCAGAACAGGTGGTGTGAGATGTGCTCCTCAGCAGTTTCTGAGCGCTGCTGATCGTGTTGTTTTTGTACTCGATGGCGGCGTCGAGAGCCTCCAGTCCCTCCTCCAGCTGGAACAAGGTGTGTTCCTCCTGTAAAGCCAAACCTAGTTGTTACACTGATTTCTCCACATCTTCAGTTCCATTTTTAGCATGTTGCACCAGGGCCCGTCTATATGATCTGGTGGGTTTGCATTTCGACTAGTTAATCAAACGCGGGCAAAAAACCAACCACTACCTAACCTACCTATGAGTTAAAGTAGTCAGAAAATGCCCGATAGAGAATGAGAACCAGTACGATTCGCATCCACTTACAACTCACCTCACGGTTTTGCTCGCTGAGCACTTCACACGTATCCCACCGCAGGTATACTTCACTATGACAGCCCCCCCCTTCAATTACTGTAAACACTGTCGCATATTAAGTGCATCCACGTATGGGTAGAAATAAGGATGGCGATAAAATGAGAAGCAGCCCCGTGCCGAGATTCCCCTGTGCGATGCTGTCCGGTGGGTTTCATACGGACCTCTGGAGTGAGTATGTTGCCATCTTTCAGCTTCAGTTCCAGACTGTCCCTCCGCTTGTGCAGCCGCTCCCTCTCCTGATGAAGGCTGTCCAGCTCACACGACAGGGATGCCCTCACCTCCACAGGGCTGCCCTGCAGCTGGGCACTTTTCTCCTCCAGTTCCTGGTCTACTGCGGCCAGGCGAGATGACACCTGCAGCAGGTCCCTATTCAGAGCCTAACCACAGCGGTTAACGGTAATAGTTAGCGGACTGGGCACTAGAGCACAAATGTTTACAATAGACAAGTGATACGATAAGACAGTGAAACTTGCCATAGAGCAGCTGAAACAAATGGGACACATGCCGCAAGACCCTCATAGTTCACATAAGAATCAATAAATAACAAAAGTATAAAATAACCAATAAGTAACAAGACTCTATACAATCTAACCTCTAGCTGTGGTGCTGGAGTGGTGAAAAGTGATAACGCACTATATGTCACCAAACTGTTTTACCACTAAAGTGGTTGCATTTAGCGCATAAGTATTGTTAGTGCTGTCAGACAGGGGAACAGGGGAACGCCACAAACAGCGATGCTCTCCCTGGTCATAGTCAAGTGGAAAGAGAGAAAAGCATATATATATCGCCAAAATCTGTCACTGTTACACCTCTAATGTGTGTAGCCCCGTGTCTTCGTGTCATTTATCATTCCTTATATACAGTACTTAACATTTTCTTTATATAATATAATGTAATAATAATAAAATACGTAATGAATATTTACTACTTATTTACTGCTGTCAAAAGCTCCTGTACCTGTGAGTAACTATTATTAGGCACGTGTCACTAGTGCTGCATCACTGGTCCCGACCACAGTCTTGCTGCCCGTTGTTTTTCTGAGGACTGGTTAACCCTGCTGAATTTTACCTGACTAGAGCGCATTTTCTTCATCTCGAGGTGACTCTTCTCCTGAAAAAAGGCTTCTCTGCGGCTTATAATCTCCTCCCTCTGCCTCAGCTCCTCCTGCAGCTCAGCCAGAGTCTGTCTCTGCTGTAGCACCATCTCCTCTGCCTGGTCAAGCCATTGGCGCTGCTCCTCTAGCCTCTGCGACCAGACGACACGGTCACCATCTTACCCGTATCTACGGCTGGGGTCAGCGACACCTTCCGCGGCGGCGACACGTTGAGACTTGACAGCACAAGTGGGGTAAAATGAACGTTTAAACGAAGCATTGAAACCAAATGAACATCTTATATAGTTGTAAGGCACTGTGCTTTATTCACATGGGTGAGGGTGCTTCCACGGGTTCACAACACGCTTCCGAATTCAGAACACATCTAAATTCTTTATCTCGTTTTAATGTTATAGAAACTTGTACCAGATTCGAGGAAAAAAAAAATCCAGCTTAAATATGCTTTAGTTCGACGTTGCAACACAGCCGAAAGGGTGACTGTATGGTGAAGATATTCTGAAGACCCGCCACCCGCATAAACGTAACCGTCGCGTCCGTTTGTGTTCAACTCACAAACGGTGCTTGAATAAAAGCTCCGGCCGAATTTTGCTATTTTCCCTTTATTCGAGGAAGTTGAAAACTTTGTATTTTGTTCTCCACGCTTGTATTGCCAACTCACGCTCTTGAGTGGACGTAAGAAAAGCGTCTGGTGTAACTCTGCGTGTGTCCCGTTACAGAGGGGATGTAAAGAAGCAGTCGACTACACTAGAGAGCTGAATATGTTAAGCAAACCAGCCTCGGTCTGGATGTAAAGTACAGAGGGACGATGAGTACCTGCTCTTCCACGTCCTTCGGTTCCACATTTTTATCCCCAGATGTTCCCTCTGTCTTCTGTGCGATTGCTTCCTTCTGCTGATCAAACTTCCGCTGCAGCTCCTACGACACAGCGAGTGACCGGGTCTAAACGGGATTGTTCTCTGTCATTTACCGTCCTCTATGTCCAAACTAAGAACAACTCTGCAAAATCTGAAAACCAAGCATCACACATCTCAGAAGCTGCAACAACACATTTGCAAAGTTATCTTAAAAAAAAAAAAAAAAAAAAANAAAAAATCTGCAAAATCTACAAACCAAGCATCACACATCTCAGAAGCTTCAAAAACACATTTGCAAAGTTATTTTAAAAAAAAAAAAAAAAAAAAAAAAACAGGTAGGCTGGTGGACTAAGGAACCTACTCAAGTACCAGGCAGGACTTTGGTTCACCCCATTTCCTCTTCCAGTAAAATAAAACCATGACATAAGGAGCAAAAAGCTGGTAAACGTATTCGTACACACTCCTGATCATACTGTTCATGCTGACAACAAAATTCACGCACACTGTGAACTATATGGAGAGTTTACCCTTATTCTCTGCTGGTCTCTGGTGATGTCTGTCTGCAGGCTCCTCCTCCTGTCTGCCTCTTCCCTCAGCTGCTCCTGCAGCCGCTCGCTCTGCCTCCTCATGCGCTCCACGTTGAGCTCCATCTCCACGCGACTGCGCTCACTCTGGGAGGACAAGGCTGCCAAGACCTGCGCTTCACCCCGGTCCTGCGATGTGGACACGCTCGGTGGTTCGCATACGTGATTTGGACGTAACGTCGCGAAGAAACAAAGGAGCGTTCACCGAAACCTGGCCGACTGTGATTTAGGGGCAAAATCGTTCCATCTGGCTCTATACATTTTGCATTTAACATTTAATGTTGATCTAACTGTCATCTTGCGGTGCTATTTTGGTCTAAACATGGCTGACCAGAGTGATGAAGGTGTAAAGAAGTGTTCTGAAGGTCCGAGGGCTGGTGGAGAGCGTAAAAGAAAGTCTGAAACAAGCTATTAATGTACCATCTTGCAGCCGTTCTCTGAGCTCTCCTGGCCCTCCTGGTTGCCCCTCTGCATGTTCCTGCCTCGCTCCACCTCCTTTTCCAGCTGGGAGATCTTCATCGCGTAGTGCCTGTTCACAGCCTGCGCGTCCTTACCTAGATCACAGACAAAGACTCACATTACACACATCAGCTCACTCTATATCCAGATACAGAAATGCCACACACGCTAATACACAGGGAGACAGTAACACATTTCCAAAGCTAAAACCAGACCCCTCACCTGGTCAGCAGGTCTGTGAAGCACCTTGCAGTCCCAGACGATGGACAAGTTTACATTAGACAGACTTTACTGAGTTCTGGTTCGTAAGGTGCTACGTTACCAGTTTTGACCAGTTCTTTGATGAGGTCCTCCTTCAGGCGGATGTTGAAGTCAAGCTCCTTTATCCTCTGCTGGGCTTGACAATAGCGTAGCTCTGCCTCCTTCAGTTGCTGCAGGTGCGCTGTTGTACTGCTCCTCAAGGTGTCAGGATCCGACCCACGGCCCAACTTCTCATCTTCTGTCACGGAACAAAGCGTGAGGGAAATATTACACCCCCGCCCCAAGTTGAGACCACTCAGGGCTTCCCCACAAATGCCTCTCAGCCCGACAAACACGAGTTGGACGTAGATAATCCCACCCGGTGCAGACAAGTCAACTGATGGCACCTGAGGAGGATTCGGCGCGTTGAGGGTTGGCCCATTCCTGTGGCAGCTGTCTCTCCACCCCATTTCCAGCGCACGTACTCTGGCTGTGCCTGCGGGTCCAGGTGCGGTTCATGGAGCGCCTACCACAAACCACAGGCACTGAGATCCGTTCGCCATCACTGACGCACCGCAACCACTCGATTTCGCGCATCACGTCACCCGTCACGCATCACATCGCATCATATCGTACATCACATCACGCTTCATACCATCACACATCGTGCATCCCTTCCCTGTGCCGGCTTCTGTCAACCTGCTTCAGACACATACCTCTGTGAACGCTGTTCCTAAAGTGCTCCTCACCTTAAGCTCTTGGGCTGGCTCTTGTCTTCTTTATTGTTCTCTTGTGCAAACTCAGAGGGCAAGTCCTGGGTCAGTACCTCTTCGTTCTCCTCAATCTGAGCCAGTAGCAGCTGACTGCGAGTCTTGAAGGCCGCCATCACTCTCTCCAGAGAGTACGCTGGCGGGCTGGTGTGAACCTGCAGAGACGTACGTCACATACACCTGCAAAGACGCGAAGAACAACTCGCACGCAGATGTGCGCTGATCTCACATTAGTCTACACCGTAGCCTTTTCTCCTGGTCTTCCGTCGTCCGTATTCGTCATTCCACCCCGACGGTGCCGCGCACAGGCGTCCCTTTGTATGAAATTTCAATATAATGGCTCTTGGGCTTTTGGCACCCAATTTTTAGTCATCCCACACTTCAAAAAAAAATTGGTGCTACTGAAGCACAAGTGCAGGAAATACAGTCTGGTTTCTGTCATATTATTTAATGTTGTGCCTATTACGGCTGCAAATGACACACAACTCTGGTCACGCAGATGTGAACGTTCATCAAACACAACAACTCTACAGCGGACTCTCTCATTCACTCACCACTTCAGCCTCACTCACTCATCGCTTCTTATGCACTCGCCCACCCGCTGTTCTCTTCACATGCAGCGAGAGTCATTACGCCTTGTTTGTTTACTTTAAACTGCTGTCTTAGACTCCACTGCTGTGAGCAGAGAGGTTGGAACCTGTGTGAGCAGTGGTAGAAAAACGTTTGTGGTTTTCAGACGGGCTGTGAGCACATTATTGTTTTTCCCGTTTAACAGGCGCTCGCTTGTTGTATTTGAGGATTTGTGGAAACCTCCCCCCCGCAGTTAAAAGTCAGTCTTGACTTCCTCTAAACCGCCAGACTCCGTGACCTGCAGGAAGGTAGCGTCGGAGGAGAAGGATTCATTCTGCCCGTGAGTGAAGACCCTACCTTGCGGCTGCCTGCTATGCCACGATGGCGTGAATCTCTGAGCAGCCAGCCGGGCAGAGGAACGCTGTACGGTCTCTGCTCAGAGTTCCCCGATGTCGCCGCTTCTGCAGACACCTCTGAAATGCAGATCCTCGAGGTCCTGAGGTCACTCCTCAGTTGATCGATCAACATCTGCTGCTCCTCAAGTTTCTCACTCTGAAACATTGATACTGGACTAACTGAAATATCACAGCATCAAAACGCTTCAGTGCTAAAGTATTACTGCGCGTTTATAAGCTTACGAAACCCCCTCTCTTCACCCCGAAACTGCTCAGCTGCCCTCGTTTCAAACATCTCAGAACGTGATTTCCTCAGGATCCCTGCTTTCTGGCGATGAGGGTCACTGTTGCCGGCAGCTGCCCTCATTCTCCTTCCCGCAGCTTTGCTGCTCAGTGCAGCCTCGCTAGAATCTCGCCCAAGTGTTACTCTCAGTTTTGGTTCAGACGTTCTTTCAGGTCTCCTCCGGGCCACTCTCTTACCTGCAGCCGACTCCTCCTCCTCTCTTCCAGCAGAGCCCCGAGGTGCCCTTGGCAGTCCTGCTGCATTCGGTGCACCTCTTCCTGCAGCTGTTGCAGCTCTTCCTCCTTCTGAGACAATATCTGCTCATCTATGGACAAAGCTTCCTAGAAAAAAGGACAATATCCACAAAAGAAGTCAAAAGTATACAAGCCTTATTATTCTCCATCGCAGACAGGTGCTCACGCAGACACACACCACCTGCACTAAAGGATGCACACCTGGCACTTTTTCAGATCCCGTCGGAGCTGCAGGACGGTGATGTGATGTGACTCTCCTGCCGCACCTCCGCAAGAGCTGGCCTGATGGGTGGACTTCTGATTCAGCACTTTCGTGTGAGTCCGCAGCCACTCCTGCAGCCGCTGCTTTTGCTCGGGGTTCACAGAGAGGTTCGAAGAGGAGTCCCGAAGCTCCAGCAACAGGTGAGCCGCTTCCTCTGCCAGGTTATGAAACTGCAGGAGTTCCTGCTGCTGCCTGGCCAACTGGTCCGCTAGGGCTCGAGTCTTCGCTTGGCTTTGCTCGCGCTCGTCCCGGGAGACCTGGCTGCTCCCTTCTCGGTCCCGCAGCGCTTCCCGCAGAGTGCGCACCTCCAACTCCAGCTCCCCCATCCTCTCCTGACCCGGGTCCCAGTTCACCACAGGTTGGTTCTGGATGGCACGGGCGCAGCTGGCAAACTTAAGCGAGCTGAGGGTCTCGTGGAAGCTGACAGACGAGGGGCTAATGCAGGTGATCATTACCGTCTGAGCGTTGCCTCCCAAAGAGTCCCTCAGCAGGCGGGTGATCTTGGAGTCACGGTAGTTCACGTGCCCACGTCTGCGCGAGTCACCCAGGGCACGGATCACATTGCCCAGTGCCAGCAGTCCACTGTTGATTTGGGCTGACTCCTGGAGGCGCTGCCCCGTGTTGCCCGTTCGAGCAACCCGCTCCGACCCGGCCAGGTCCACCAGGTGGAACTTGGAGGAGAGGATGCGGTTGGCCACAGTGTCGTGCTGAGTGAGGGCGATGGTGAAGATAGCGTGGGAGCGGCTGGACCGCTCGTTCACCTGGGTGGTGCCTGTGCGGCGTACCGCGTTGCCAGCTTCCAGCACGGCGAGCAGCTCGTCCGCCGACTCCACCGCGGTCTCCCGTGCTCCAACCAAGACTGGCACAGAGCGAAAACATCTCCTGAACAGACTGGGACCGTCATCGGCACAAGTCACCCAGCAACACAATCCACAATCACCCCGCGGCTACGCCAACAGACCCGAACACCCTCAGATCCGAACCAACTCTGCGCCGAGAATCGAGGCTGCATCTGTGTTTCTCTGACGGCGAAATGCACTTCGGTTCACTCTGACCTTGGAGGAAAGTGTCTGCTAAACGAATAAATCTCTGCATCTCAGGAGCTCAATCTGTTTCTCTGTTTGTTTGTTCTTTATGCGCAGCTTTGTTTTTCAAGCTGCAGACTTGAAATATGGCTCCTAGGTGCCCTCACCCTAAGTGTCGTTTCTGCGTAGTAAAAACACACACAATTAGTGCCTCCAGGCAGTCCCCAACTAATTTGTCAAGATGAAGACAAATGGGCTGCTGCATGCACGCACACACACACACACACACACACACACACACGCCAGAGAGGGATGAGGAGGGGTGCTGGGGGAAGGGGCACTAACACTTATGTACCTAACATCCGATAAACAACGCGTTATTACTACCTGCTTTTTCCAGATCGTAACTCAGCCCGTGGACTACAAACGTCAGCAACGTGACAGCTCTGTGGCTCTCACTCAAACAACTTGCCAAGACCAGGCTTGCGAGTGACGAAAAGATTTCAACCCTAAAGACCGCCATTCACACCGTCATTTAACACTAGGATTAGCTGCTCTTCTTGGAGGAAAGTGTCTGCTAAACGAATAAATCTGTGCCGCTGTGGAGCTCAATCTGTTTCTCCATCGCATCAACGACGTGCTGGGTGGGAAGTCCACCTTCAGGTGCCAATGTGTGCTACACGGGATGTCATTACCGTGTACCGCTGTGCTTTACCTGCTTGCTCTACCTACCAGTGTTGCCCTTATCCTCACGTATTTGAATGTCTTTCGAAAACGTGTCCAGCTCCAAAAGGTCTCTCAGCTCCTCCTTATACACTTCAATGTAGGAGGCCTTCACCGTGAAGTCCAGGTTGTGCTTCTCAGAAATGCACCGGAAGATGTCGTGCACAGCACGGGGGATTATTCCCCGCTCTTCTTCCGTGCTGGAAACTTTTGAGAAGGTCCAGGGAAAAGGGGGAGAGGCAAGTGTATCGGTAGTGTGTCAAACACACAAACGCAGCAGCTCGTGGCACGGAAGCACCTGTCCTACTGAGCGTCACAAGCAGGTGAACTGTTCCCCAATAACAGAGTAAAGTGACACAAGGCGCCTCGTGTTTGATCCTCACCAAAGTGTCCGGCCCCCATGGTGTAAGTCTTCCCGGACCCCGTCTGGCCGTACGCGAACACCGTCACGTTGTACCCGTCCATGAGAGAGGCCACCAGAGGTTGGACGCAGGTGCCATAGACTTCATCCTGCTGGGCTTTGGGTCCGAACGCGCAGTCGAACGCGAAGGCGCGGTCACGCGCCAGCAGCACCTGCGCGGCGCCGGGCACCACGCGCACGCACACCTGCTGGTTCTGCAGGATCTCGGCGGGCAGGAGGGGTCGGATGCGCGCGGCCACCTTCACCTTCATCTCCCCTGCGAGTCCAAACAGAAACACGGAACACGGGGGGGGGGGGGGG
>UFQX01005291.1:16265-41197 GCA_900497675.1 Arapaima gigas | reverse complement strand
GGGGGGGGGGGGGGGTGACTGACACGCGCGTCCACAGCAAAATCGCACGGAACAGGGTAACAGGTGTGTGGTGACAGGTACGGTATTACTGTTACTACCACTGCTGGGTGTATGAAGTTGCTGATATTCAGAAAAATGACAAACATCCATCCATCATCTGTCAGCGCTTTCCGCTTAATCCGCGTCAGGGTCGCGGGGGGTCCCGGAATCACGGGGCGCGTGACAATTCGGCTCGGAATATCGCGCTCGATTTGCTCGCAAATCGCGCAACGCAGCCGCCCGAAGCCGCACCGCTTTTAACACCTGTTTTCTGCAACAGCGGCGGTTTCGCCGTCGGTTGTTCTGCCGACACAACCCGGAGAGAGCAGATTCTTTCGCCAGAAACAACACTGTCGCAGGTTCAAAGAAATGCTGCTGCGCTAATTCAAGTTTTTTTTTTTAAAGAAAATATTTCTCACCCTCTACGTACCACTTCGCCGAAACGGTAGCGGGGCGGTAAATTCTTCTTTCAACCGTTTCTTTCCTCGCGTCAAAACAAGCTTTTTGTTGCTCCACCGTTACTTAGCAACCGTCGAACGTTGCGTTAGCCAACAACAGCGTCGTCGCTGCGGCCAAGAGGGACCTACGTGGGAACAGGACGTAGCACAACAGCGCCCCCGTCGTTGACTTCCTGCCTAGCGCGTAATTGAAAGTCATTTTTGCGGAAGCGCAACTAAAGTGAAATATAAACCAGAGAGTTTAACTAAGTGCCAACTGATCGAACGCCAGCTCAAAAAAAACGGCAAACAATAACAACACGCACTACATGTGTTCAAACGTTTTTATTCAAAAGTGCACCTGGACCACAATTCAAACCATGAAGGGAGGTTCTCAGTAGCCATCTGCGTTCTGACAGCAGGCCGGCGTCTGTCAGTAATAAATGCAGCGAGTGAGATGAATGGGAATGTGAGCCATCTCCATGTGGTGCTCCTTGGCATAGGACCACAAGAAGAAATCGATGACAGCTGAATTAATGTCCTCATTTCTTTTCCCCTCTCTTTGCTCCATAATGCTCCACAAATGAGTCTTAATCTTCTCCACGCAACAAATGGAACAGCCTCGGATTTCCACTTCCCGTCTGTCCCCGGAGGTAAACTGCGCTCCTGGTAAAGGAAGGTGCAAGTTACTCACCTTAGACGCATCAAACAGTCTAAAATAAACACGCACGCCTGGTCGCGCTAATCCGATACCGATCCGATCCGCTTGCGGGTGTAACAGTGCCTAGAGAGACCGGTGCAGAAATGAGCTTAACTAGCTGGTGAAGCTAAGCTGGTCTGCACCCTTATTCTTTGAACCCTACAGTATATGTGTGCGTCTGAAAACAGCAACTACGTAAGAAGTTGCTTCCTAAAAGCCTGCTGCGATAATGAGGACATTTCCACAGTCCTAGTTTAAAATAAGTCCCCGTCGGGCTGACGACCGACCTTCGGCGAGAGTCTTCACGAGAGCTTCCGAGTACCGCAGAGCTCCCAGGTATACGAGAGCTTGCGGCACCCTGTAGTCTGCAAACATGGTGAGGTAGTTCATATTCGCAATATTCGCTTCTCCCCTGGCTTCCATTATACCCCAGAAATCTGCCACCAGTATCTGGGCCCTCTTGTAGAAAGATATCTTTTGACCCTGAAGGACATAAAAATTAGAACAAAGAAATAAGTGAAAACAGGACAAGATCAAAAGTGTTTCCATATTCGTTGCGATAGTGGGCGCGCCGCCCCTGTTCCACCCCTAAGGCAGGATTCTCCATTAACATGTGACCTAAGGAAAAGTTCAGGGCTTAGTAATGAAAATGACCGGATTGATGCGTATTACGTGTCTAAACAAATGAAGCCAGTGGTGTAGACGACTAGTGATGAAACGTGGTGAAACACGGGCAGCTGTGAATGATGTTAAAGCGAGCGGACAGTTCGTGGATGAAGGCGTGAGTCCAGGCTCACCTCGAACGCTGCCTCGTCTCTGTACGACGGCAGACTGTCCACGATGTGTCCGATCAGCTTCTCGGCATCGTTGTCGCCTTCCGCCATGAAGCTGCGGAAGGAGCCCCCGTACTTAAGCAGGACCCTCCCGGCCTCATTGAGAACGCGGTGCCTGTCCTCAACCATGGGCATGGCCGTCTCGTTGTCGGACCGCAGGACCTGCCTGAGCTCCTCCAGAGTCACGTTGGCCATGTAGGTGGCATCTGTTATGGGAATACCTGGCGAGGGGGTGGAGAACAGAAAGCTGATGGTAATGGATCACCTGCAGACGTGCACGCAGAAGGGAGGACGGTGAGCTGGAGGCAGAGAGGAACATGTCACCGATTCACCTTCATCCATGGCCCTGGTGACAGCGGCACACAGGGACATGTAGCCGCTGTAGGTTTTGCCCCGGTGGGTGACAGTGCATGGCTTCTCGCCACGTGGATGCCAGAAGGAGAAGTTCATGGTGTCCACAACAAACACCCAGTTGATGGCCTCCTCAGAACCACAGGAAGGGGCCAGGGGGTTCATGGTCTTCCAGCCCTCGGGGGTGAATTCTTTGCAGCCACGTAACGCATAGAGCATCTCCGCCGCCCTCCTAACACCCTCCTCTTCAATAAAAACATCGTGGCTCCTTTCTGCAACAAACTGGCCAGACTCTCTTGGCAGCAGAGGGGCGTCCATTGGCAGAGCTCAGAAAAAAGGCTTTACAGAAGCACAGAACTCAACAGCAGCGGACAGCTTTTTCCGTCAGACGACCAGAGAAAGCAGTTAAGGTTGTTTTCGGTCGCAACACAATACATTACATTAAAGTAACATGACGTCACAGAACACCTTACTGGCACAGACTCAAGATTTATTTATTGTCGCACATCTTTATCCAGCAGGTACACAAAGGAGAGTGAAATAAAGTTCCTCGGGTCCACGGTACACAGAATGGAGAGAAAAAAATAGATAAATAAAAAGATAATAGATATGGGGAGATATTAATCGGGAGATGATCGTTTTAGCCAAGACAACAGAATATATTCTTACTTTGTGTGAACTGTCGGAGACGGAGCCCGGCGAACTGTTCAATGAACACTTCAAAAGTGACCTTTGCTCACCAGGTCTGTAAAAAAAAAATCATTACACAGCAAAACTTGGGGTCATAAATAGTTTATTTTTTTACAGTCCGCATGTTGACTGGGAGGCGACAAAGTGGCGGACCTCCAAGGCCGGTGGAACCCACACCTACAGAATTACGTAGGTGCATCAGTTTGAAGTTTAGAGTGTCGAGCGGTACCGGGGACGCGACACTCACCGGGTCTCAAAGAAGAAAAAAAGGATATTAAATTATTTTTATGCTCCTGCACATGTTCACAACTTGTTAGCGGGCAATCGACGGCGATGATCGCTTGTCAACAGCACAGTCGCGTGCGCGATTCTAAAATCTTACGGTCCGTTAAAAACAAAAACAAAACAACAGCAAGAGCCCCCTTCCGAAACGTGCACCAAACAGCGCACGGAAACGTACTTTTCACGCGACAGCTGGGTATCATATCCGGGTCAACGTGTTTCTGACCAATTGCAGCCCACCACGAATTAGAAGCACTTCCGTTACGAGCCGCCTCCAGGCCCGCCGCCCACCGGCATCGAGCCCTCGGAGACCGGCTTGGACAGCGGCGGTTTAAATCGGCAGTTTTCATCAAAAGAACCCAGTTTCACCCACATCGGCTACAAATATCACAGCCTCAAGTCATTTTTCTTCCAAGTGAAATGAAATGTAATGTTTTAAAACAGAATTCCAGCCCAGGGGATCTGATCGTAGTTGCTCAGTATTCTGTCATAAGAATGTGGACCCCCCGCAAAAAAACCCCTTTATAAAATAAAATCTTGTATGAACAAGCTGCATCGTTATATTTTGAAGAACATTTAGACCAAAGTTATTGGAATGTAATGTCACCACACCAAGAAAGCACATCTAATTAAAAGGTGGCATTCAGTTTATTTCTCACTGGCAAACAAACCAAACAGGATTTGAACAAGGAATGACATGACTTCTGCTTAAAAAGGGGGGTGAGTGTAAAACCCTTTGACGCCCGTACTGTATCAATGCCCCGATTCACCAGCAGTGTGTCCAGGTTTTGAAGAAGAGCAGAACAGAGACATGAATATGAATGGATTTTGTCCAGAGTTTAGTGACACAGTGAGATGAATAAGAAATGACGCATTCCTAGTTATTGACATTTTAAACACAGACAGCGAGCAGCAAACTGCTCTATTCTAATGAAAAGAACAATGGGGCTCAGATGCAAACCCACTCCATCAAATCATTTTTGGTCCATTCTGAGCACTAGAATATAACCCACCAAGGACAAATTTGGGAGGAAATTCAAATTTTATAAAATCCTTAATCACTGTATATTTACATTTATACAGTTCACCCAACTTAACTGAAAAGCTGCAAGAAATTACAATTCTCAACATCTGTTTTAAAAAAAAAAAAAACAAAAAAAAAAAACCAAAAACCTCCTTCAACGCCATATTAAATTCTGCTCATTGTACTGATGGGATGCCAGGCCCGTGTCCACTGGTGGTACGCGCACTGCTGCCCATACACATAGTGTTCACACAGACGGGTCTAACCTACTTGGAAGAACACACAGTCCAAGTCAGTCACAACTTACAGAAACGCACAGTACAAAAATCAGCAAAGAAAGCAATGACACTCATTCTGCCGCTGCCGTGAAACTTCACACATGTAGCTAAATGTTTCTTTTTAAAAATGTTAACAAAAAAAAAGTACATGAGAACCAGGCGGTGAAGAGGCAGAACAGGGGCAGCACCCTGAATGTGGAACATCTATCTAAGGTAGAGGAATGTTGGCTCATTTAACAGAAGCAGGGTCATAATAAGCAGGGCGGTTTTCCATCTTACTCTCCTCCTTTAGAAGAACCGACCAGAGTACTGCTTCACACTGTAATAAAACAGTAAAAAAAAATAAAACAGGAGAGAATTCACAAAAGTCAATTTAGAGAACAAAAGACAGAGCAAGCAGGAGACTTCCGACAGAGAGGGGTTATTTCCTGTCTTCTGCAAAAGGGAAGAGCCGGGAGGGAGGACTGTTACCAAGGGTTAGTAGAGAGTGAAATGCTGCTTCACGGTTTGGGTCAGATGAGGCACAGCCTGTGCCATATGGCAGACTGTGATTTGTTGTCAATTTATGGGACTAAAAACAACAAAATCACTAGTCTTCCACACAGAACTAGGCCCACTTTCCCCACTACCGTGTGTTCGGTTTTTTTTGTGCAATAGTATTTCGTCAATTCATTTAAAATCTCAATTTTTAATTAAATTTTTTTTTAAAAGCCACACAGCAATTTCACAAGGAAAGAAAGCTGGAAAAGTTCTCTCAGAATACAAAACAAAGAGGTTAGTGCACGTTAGCAAAGACAAAAGAGTGGTTCAAAGAGACATTAGGGGGAGTGGAAGGGATGGTGGGAGGGGGAAAACAAAAAAAAAATGTTTTTTTAAAAAAAAGATAAAAGACTGGCTCGGCAAAGATACAATCACTCATACAAGGCGTCTAGCACTTGCCTATTCTGCAATAGGTACTGTGCGTTTTGAATCTGGTCCTGAGTGCCTGTGATGGTAATGATGCGGTCCTCAGACCCTTCGAGGGGCTCGTCGATCTTGATAGATGCTCCAGACTCGTGGCGGATCTGTTTAATTCGCTGGCCGCCTTTCCCAATGATTGATCCCGCCAGCTGCAAGGGAGGAACATCACAGGATCATCCCCGAAACGTTCCAAAGTCCGGCAGCTGGTCGGCCGAAGCCGTCGCGTCTCCGAGGCGCTACTCACATCTTTGGGGATTGTCACTTGCGTGGTGATGACGGGCCCCGCTATGTCACCGTAGGACCCACGCCCACCTGGTACGGTGGGGAAGGAAAAAAGAAAAATCAGCATTTACACAGCCACATACAACGGCATTTGCACGACGAGCCATTTGTCCCTCAGTCTGCCATTTACACTCGTAATTACATAGATGACTCACCAGACTGGAACGGCTCCCAGGACGAGCTGTTGTCTGCATCACCGACGGGAGGAAAGAGAGCGAAGAGCAAAACAGACCACTACATGAACTGCGCAAACCAAGGACTTCTAAAAACGCAAATATGTAAAGGTAAAAGATGTCCGATATAAAAAGGTGTCTTGCCACATACAAATCCTAAAGCCTGTGAAATGGTGGTATGGGCAATTCCTTCCTATTGTGAGAGACCAATAAAAGAACAATTAATTATAGCGCGCTGTTAAGAAGAAAGCTGAAGGATACTCACCATATCCTCCGCTCTGCATATTCAACAGATGGGAGACAGACATGGAAAGAAAGAGGGACGAGAGGGAGAAAAATTACTCACAGAAGGACGCAGCGAGCAAAAATTTGTCTTCCTCGAAAACACTAAGGCAGCGGCAAAATAAAAACAAAGCTGACCAGCCACCGTTCCCACAACGGCGCAGAAAAACATAAGCATGTTAGCAAATATAATTCTGAAATGTAATTGGGGGACTCCGAGCCCTCCCAGACGCCCGTGTTTTGTGTGCACTGAACATTCATTGTGCCACCTAATGGCTTTCACCTACATATTCAGCTGGCTCCTTGTTAGCCTAGACAATTCAAAAATCTGTTGCCTAGCAATGCCAAGCAGTGGCGGCCTGCTTGCGGAAAGCACTGCAGATTGCAGAATGAGCCATCTGTCTGTCAGCAGGGCTTTTTCTTCACATCTCGCTAAATAAATGGTAATCGAGTAGAAGAGTTTGTGCTCGACCACCTCCTTCAAAAGTAAGGCACAGTTAAAATGAAATCCAAAAAAGTCCAAGAGAACGCAGCCTTCCCGTGGTAGCAAATTTAAACTGTGGTTTGATTATACCACACTGGCCTTCTGGAGTATCTGTCCTTTTTTACACTCACATAATTGGTCTTGTTCACATACAGTGGCTGTTTTCAGCAATAGTGAACAAAGAGCTGTTGGAGAAGGGGGCTTTTTGAAAACCGATTTGGCAGAAAGGTTTATTGTTCTAAGAACCTGAATGGCTTGTAGAGTCCAACAGCAGCAGATGGGAGCTGTATGCGCGTTGATGCCATTTAATTCTGACAGCTTGATTGGACACCAATTCACACTCAGTCCCCTGTAACTAACCTTCTCCCTACCGGGTGTTCGCTCAATTCCCATAACGCTCCACAAAAGACATGACTTTGTTTGTAGCCCACCGGTGTCTTGAATACCCAATATGTTGTGGCCTTAAGATTTAAGTGCAACCCAAAGCCCACTTAGCAATAAATTATACTTCTAGTAACGCTGGTAACCAATACAGTCAATCCTGCGATACAGGGATGACTTTTTTTTTTTTAAAGGAGAAATGTTACTAATATTGGCCAAAGGCAGACAGCTGCAATTCAGTTCTACTGTCTTTCAAGGTATCACACAACTAGCTAGCATCAGTCCTAAAACACAATAGACATTTGCTCTGAACACTCACCATGCTGTCATACCGATCGCCAGGTCTTCCCCTTCGATCGTTACTTAAAATAAAACAGCAAAACAAAACATACTTAAACATACACCCACACAGAGCAGCAAACTGTTCCTCAAAATCCGAGACGAGCAGAATCTACAATTGTACATAAACGCCGCATTCTTCAACTGCACGTCCTTTGGGGTTTTCACACCTCCATCAATTACATATACAACTGCATACTGGGAGTTTAAAATACACCCGGCAGTGACAATGCTGGAGAAGTGACATTAAGATGAGAATGGACGTGTTGAGCTGGATATGCAGAATTCTTCTGTGATTTGTAACAGGTGTATAGGAACAGTACAGATGACTGAGCAAAAGCGCCTACACCCCCCCCCCCCCATTAAGACCAGTTTAAGCAGTGCACAGTCCTGAGAACGACATACATAACACCCCCTGTAATTACAACCGGCAAAGAAGCGGCTCTTTCACCCGTCTCGTGGGCGTATAGACTTACTTTGGTCTGTCGTCTCCACTGCCGTGATAGGGCTCGTAGGAATAACCGTCATCTCTGCAAGCAATTTGGAAACGGGGTACATACAACCACATGAACATCAGCGTGTCAGAATGCAGCGGACTCCTCAGGCCAGCAGTCTCGCAGCAATATGCAACTCACACATACGGCAGGTGAACCACAGATAAAATGCACTTAAAAAAAATAAACAAATATTTTAAGAGATATTCAAGGAAAACATAAGTGAACTCATTAAGCGTTGAGTATATTTTAAAACTCCATTTTAAGGAGCCTCATCTGCCTTGCGTGCATTTTGAAAATTTTAAAGTGGGCCCCTAGTAAATTCTGCAGCTAACAGTTGCACATAAAAGGACTGCAAAAGGGCTTGCGTCCTTACCTTCCTCTAGGAGGTGGCGGGGGCAAGGGTAGGTTGCGCGCTCTGCTTCCACCTCGGCCCCCTCTGCCAGGAGGGGGTGGGGGTGGCACTCGGCGAGGACTCATGTCGTCATAGTCCCGGCGAGAGGGAGGCATGGGTCGACCGCCACGCCCAGGTGGCATGCGGTCAAAGCCGCCACGTCCGCGCATTGGGAAACCCATGGGCCGTCGGCCACGCTCCTCAAACATTGTGAAACCACCGTAGTCGTACGTCTCATCATAAAAGTTCGGGTCGTACGGCTGAGCTCGCCCTTTGATAGGAGCCTGCCCGAGAGACGAACGTCATAATATATTTCTAATCACTTTTTCTGCGCAAGGTTTGCTGCTGCTTTCCCCAGTTAGGAACGACGTACTTCAAGTCCGAAACGCAGGTCACCTGCGTAGATCACCGTCACTAAAACATCCTATACCCGAATAATCCGAATTCATAAGACGTAGTAACGAACCCTACCAAAAACAGAACTGACCTCAGCAATCAACTCCAGCATGATCTTGATGCATTCAACAACCCGCTCTGGTTTTCCTCCAACTAGGACCACGCGATCTGTAGAGTGAGGGCAGCACTCCTGGAACAGCTTGATCGTTGTCTGGGTATTCTGAAAGCAGACAGAGCAGAAGACGCATTGAGCGGACAAGCAGGTGTCGGAGACGAACGCCCAGCAGGGAACCTTGTTTGTCAGAGGGCAGGCGGTAGCGTGTTGACAATCGCTCGACACACACGTGCGAGCCAACGTTAATGAGCGGCGGGCGCTTCGTTCACCTGCACGAGGAGCAGGGGGCATGGTGACACACCGCAGGACATCATTAGCAGCTATTAGCAGCTGTCCTCAATGCTGCAAATTAAATGAGCAGCTCTCACATTCGAGTGCACGACAACTGTGACACTTTTGAACCGCGGTAAAAACAGCGATTGGGAAAAATAACACATGCATCGAAACTGACCGATGCCTACACCGTACACTTGTGCAAAACCCCATATAAATACATGCCAATTAACCCAGTTTAGAATTTTATCCAGCATAACAAGCAGAGTGGAAGCACAATTCCCCTCGACACTACAAAACTAGAAAGGCAACAAATAATCAATCGATTCTTTTCTCCTTAGTTTTTAAACCGGGGGAAATTTCTCCCAGTTTAGCATTTTCGAAAAAAAAAAAAAAAAAAAAAAGATTCGTAACGACGAGATTTTTTGCTAATGAAGTCAATATTCAAACAATAGGTGGCAAACAATAAAACCCAAGTCTAAAAGGAAGGCTTTATTAACAAGAATATGAACGCATAACATTGAAATAGATCACTGAGCGACTGACTTATTACATTTGGTAAGTTGTGGTATGACACATCGCTCAGTGTCAGTCACAGTCAAGTGTACCTCTGCCATATCGTACAGCACAGTGGAATCACTGACAACAAACACAAGTTGCAACTTGTATCCAGAAGTGTGAACAATCCTTACCTCTCTCAGCTCCTTGATTTTGGCACCTTTGACCCCAATAATGCTTCCTGCCAAGCTCTGGTGGATCAGGAGTCTCAGTTCACAGTCGAAATCAATCCCTTTGTAATGCTGGTACTGCATGAACCACAAAGTAAGTAAATTTCCTCCAACCAGAACCACTCCACAATCTTTTAACAGAAACAACGCTGTCGAAATGCTTCAAACAAACGTACAGGCCGCCAGCAAAACCGCAAGCGTATCTGTGCTCCGAACATGAACCTCACCTCCTCCAGTGTGGGAATAATCTTCAGCAGGATCTCTCCAACTGTTTCGATGTCCGCACTGATGCTCAAAATCCTTTAGGTTTCATTGCCACCCGAGGATATTCCCAAACAATGTCAAAAATGGTGAAATTAACAAAAAAAGGGAAAAAAAAATTGAGACAGCACAGACTACTGAAAAGTAAACAAAGTCAGATAAAAACAACATTCTGGAAGAGCGAGATGCATGTTTAGGATTTCCCAACAGCACTCAACTGCGTCACTGTACGAGTTACTAACATGCAACCGTTGTAAACTGAAATTTGACAAAAAGAATGATAGGTCTTGGACGATGGGCAACTTGGAAGGGCTTAAGAAAAGTGGGCAAAAAAATATCACACAGCTGACAGAGCAGAGCCTGAAAATTCCAGTCCTATCCCTCCACCAGCAATTTGGAGGGTTCAGGGTTGGCAGGGGGTGGTCAGGGATTTGGGGCCGTTGCAATGGTGACACTGGCACACCCTCTCACAGAGAAGGGAAGAAAAGAGCAAAACCAAAAGTAAGCAGAAGAGTTTATGCAGGTGGAGGACGCTGTAGAGGTGGCGGACAGGAGCAAGGCCATGAAAAGTTGGCAGATATAGGTCAATCTGATGGACCCTGTGAGAAACCAAACAAGAATGCAGCACGAGGGGGGGAAATAAAGAGACGATACTAATGAGTGAGTGGGCAGAGCGCTAGCGGATCCTCACGACATGGACAGTAATGTGGGGAGGGGGGAGGTTGCAAGGTGGGCCACAAGGACAGAGCGAGAAAGACTGCCTCTCAACAACTCATGATTAATTACACAGAAAAACAGATGCAACATTTTAAGCTGTGTTCCTTTCATTCAAAATAAAGTCGTTTTTCTGTGCGCGCAGATTTTTGTACATTTACGTAAACTTTCAGTGACAAAAAAAGGATCAAAATCAAAAGACTTGATGGGGGGAAGGGGCGGGGAGTAAGACAGAAAAATCAAACAGAACAGTACACCATTTCGAGAAGGGGATACTGTAAACTTAACTGAAACAAAAGGCAGGTTATAAAAGACATTTGTCTGCTGTTCTAATCAGGCAGTGAGGCAATAACTGGTGGGACATACCGCTCAGGGCCACTGCTGTCTGGGACTGATACACTGGCATTGTACTGCATTGGTCGTGGAGGTTGGCATTGGGCAAGGGCATTCAATCACAAGTTGTCATGTAAAGTGCCCGTTTGGGGAGGGGCACGTTTATGGGCATGGCCAACCGGGGTGTCAGGTGGGCGTTCAGGGGCGGATGTTGGGCCAACGTCAAGGTGGGCAACGCAGGAGGGGCATGTCGATCCAGTACATGGGCAACGGAGGAAGGTGGCCAAAAATAAATAAAAAAGGAGAGGGAAGAGGGGGAGAAGGAATACATTTTAATTTAATACACGCTATACCCATCACTAAGATTCTCCAAAAAATGAGAAACTAAGCTGCTGAGAAATGCACAAGGGTTACATCTCTGGGATGTATACAAACAATATATAATGGTCTGGTGAACCACCCTTCAGAAGCATAAAACACTATAGGTTGAGACAACTGGGTGAGGACTACTGCTGGCTACAATGACGGAAGGCTGGCAGCTGAGGCATACTGTGGTGGTGCACGTCACATAGACCCCCACCCCAAAAATGCCACCGTCACTCTTGAAAACGAAGGGTTTTTGACATGTGCCGACTTTATGGTAAGCTGGGAAATTGTATGGGGGGGGGGAAATGTGTGTACAGACTAAAGGTATGAAATATTTGTGGCCTACTGGGAAATCACAAGCATGCAACATTTGGTCTTTGACAGCTGTCATGCTGAACAGGAAAAAGTGACTTAAAGTGTATTTACTGTTGAAATATCTATTTTAACATCCCTTCTGGGTGGAGCACATCCATCAGTGTTATTCTCATCATTTTGAAAAAGTAGAAATAAGACCTCAGTGAACTCACTGTACAAAAGAAGCACAAAGCAGGCTCTGGGTGTCACTGGATTTGACATAAGGAGCCTCAGGTTTGACTGATTGGATACAGCAGTAAATTTGGTTATAAAATAAGCTACTACCCCTCCACAACCCCACAAACCAATGTTGGCCAGGGACACATTAAATATTTCTTTTTTTTTTTTTTTTTTTAAAAAGAGTACAAATCTGAACTCATGACACTCACATCTGTGCGCAGTGCTTTGATGTTTTTCCCTCCCTTTCCAATCACAGCTCCTGCATTCTATTCACAAGGGGGGGAAAAAAATGTATCAATTTTACAGTGTACACAGTGCGGTGTACATACGGGTGTGTTACAAGGAATGCTCACTTTGCTCTGCAGCAAGACACGCAGCTCCACCATTTCGTCCGTGTTGCGGGACCGCTTGAACGCCTGCTCCTCATCCATGTCCTCAGCTGGGCGCTTGCCTGTGGAGTAGCAGCGCAGACGTGTTACATGACAACAGCAGCGACAACCCGCCATTCTGCACAAATCATACCACGGCATCGTCCTTTCCTCAATAGGCGAGGATGCACGTTGCACAGCCTTACAAAATCATATTTACAACAAGCAACGTTCAAATTAAATTAGTTAAATACAGTCATTACTATAAAGTAAATACATAAAAAGGCAGCGATTGCCACACATCGTGCAGAGCAAAACAACCCTCCTTCTTTGCACGCTCAAGTTACGGACGACAATTATTAAGCTCGCTTACTGACGTCCGGGGAATCTTTCAAAGTACGGATTAAATTTTACAACAAACGCGTTGAAAAACATTTTCGAAAAAGACTGTGCATCCAGAGCCAACCTGTGACATGGAAGAATGTACCTTGCACTATCACCATGGGAACAAGCCCCCCCTCCCTCCCTCCCTCCCACCCAAAATCATTTTCAATTACCGACTAGGAAAGAGAAGGGCAATTTTTGTAAACATGTTCTTTCAAACACACAGTAACATCTTTTAAATACAATTTCACAATGTTTAGCTTTTACGTGTAGTGTTTTCACACGGTATACAAGTTTAGAGGTTGAACGATCGTCGCTGACGTCATAAGGCGCAGCAGTGAAATCGGGGGGGGGGGGGGGGGGGGTAATCTGGAAAGACTCCGGGACGCAGAAATGACACTGGACCCCCAGCAACAGGCTGCAAGACAAGACCCTCTCACCGTTGGTCTCCGTGTTGCTGAAGGTGCTCTCTTCCTCCTGCTGCTCGATTTCAGTCTCCATCGTCCTGCGGCGGCGCTCAGACGAAGCCGGGCTCCTCTCTCCGTCGGACAGCTGGGGCACAACATCGATCGATCAGGCTGAAACACCGAACCGCCTCGCCCCGCTTCGGACAGACCCACTGACGCCGCGGCCGCCACTTACCGCTATTTATCCCACTCGGATGGGCGTGTCGTGGGCGGATCTACCGAGGGCCTCCGGGAACCGCCGAACAAACAGAGCTGCGGGCGGAAGCAGAGCACGTTACCGGACCGGACCGCCCCCCCTCCCCTCAGCGGGAAAGTTGTCCGCGCGGAGCCAACGCCTCAGCAAATTCGCCAGATCCGTTCAGGAACAAAACCGGCACATGGGCGCGTTAGCAGCCATGCCGATTTATTACCCATCTGCACACAGCAGGGATATCCAGCGATTCACCAGGCGGCTAAAACGACTCGATGTCGGGGAAAGTAGACTTCCCGTCCACCGGGCCTAAACAACGTCCCACAAACAAAGGTGACGACGGTTCCGTGTCCCTCACGACGGGCGACAAACACAAGCTCACACCCGGACGAGATGAACGCCGCCGCTCATTGTGCCGATAGTGGGGGTAGAGGGGGGGACAATTGTAGTCTCCAGATAGAGAAAGTGCGTTTGAAAAGTAAGGCTGGAAAAAAAGAAGCAGGCGCTCTCAGGCGACTGGGCGCCCGCCTTTCGGTCCAGGAAGGCCCGTCCCAAAGGCTGACTAGCAAAACGACACACTTCTCACAAAATACAAACAAGACCACAGTGTCAAGCGCCCAGTCATTCGGTACATGCCTGATGCTTTTATTATGTATTAATGTCTCCTTGTTCTAACCACGGCGAGAATGGTGTGCTCTTTCCATCATGGCGTTATGTTGATGTTGGCTACAGCCGCTAGCTAACACTTTGACGTGAGGAAAGCTGCGGAAACGCCGGCCTTCAAACACCAAATACTTATTTTGCAAGGAAATTCAGATGTCAGGGAAATGTATTTAAACCGTTTCGGTCATACCGTCGCCAGACGAACTCTTCAACCGAGACAGTTTGTTCGATAGTGCGTCTTTTTCGCTACAAAGCACACGCGACTAACCTGCTTGTTGACTCAGCTCGATCGTCGTCGTCCCAACTCCGGGAGAAAATGCAGACAAACCGGATGGTATTCGGCGAGGAGGCTACGTCACAACATGCGATTTTTCTCATTGGTCCATTTTTTGGAGGGGGGCGAGTAACTCGAGGAAATAATTGGACAAAAATTGTGTCATTAAAATTTCGCACAAAAAAAAAAAAAAAAAAAAAAAAAACTCGAAACCTTGGCCATATGCAAATTTCCACCCGAGTTAGGTTGACCTGTAAGGAGCGGAGACTCGTACGCGACGCAGTAAGTAAATTTAGTTAAAACAATTGTCTCTTTAGTTTAGTTCACATTTAAACACCGAAATGTTTCCACGTTTGGCACAGCGTTTAAGCCACGCAGCGCTCCTGAGTTTGGAGACGTAGTTTATTCTCACCGTTATTCGCACTGCATTCTGGCGCGTTTACAGGCTTGTGAAGCAGAATCTGACTTTTGGTCGCACGGATTGCGAGACCTAATAATAATAATAATAATAATAATAATAATGTGTGAGATTAACTCTGATGATAATTTACTATTTGTTACTAACTTGCAAGTGACACGGACTAGACAGGGGGAGCGGGTTAAGTTTGGATTATCCGTCTGCTTCTTTAGCAACAAAAGGAAAATGTTTAAATCCAAACTGACCGGTGTAGGTAGTCTGTCGAGGCTACTGCACAAACCCTTTAAAACAAAAAAGGAGATTAAAAGGACGTTAAATACATCTCAGAATCAAGGTTCCACTAACTTTGTTTACCTGTGTGACTGAATAATGTGGAGAAGTTTAGTTCCGTTTGAATCGTGTTGACATTTGAAGTGATAGGAATTCGGCTGTAGGTCATCTGACGGACACAATAAGGGTTTATTTCCAGTAACCGCAATACAAAAAAATGAATCCACCAAACTTAATTTGTGAAGTCAAGCGTTGTTTTTGTGTCTTTTCATCGATGTATAGATGTGGGCCGTTTGAGGAATCCTTTCACGTGGTGAGATGAGGAAGATGGACCCCCTGTGTTTGTCACGAGGGGCTCAGTCGTGGCTCATGTCGACATGGCACATCCAGGTGCCCTCCTCCTGGCTGGAGGCCTGCGTCCGCTGGATCCTGGAGGAAAGTAGTGGCACCGATATGCCCCAGTCCCAAGTGAACCAGCAGGCGCTTGAGCAGTGGTTGCTCACGGACCTCCGTGACCTTTCCCACCCTGTCCTGCCTGCGGGCATCTCGGAGGCTTTGAAGACAGAGGTGAGTGGATTTTACTGCCTTCAGATGGATTCCTTGTTGGACATCAGCCAGCCAGCCTACGCCCAGCTTCAGCAGTGGACGGGGAAGGACTGCTCCAATGACGGCGTGTCGGCGGTCACACAGGCCACTCAGAGGCCCTGGGAAGCCAAGCCCACGCGCATGCTCCTGCTACAGCTAACCGATGGAGTGCAGAACCTGGAAGGGATGGAATACGAACCGATCTCATCCTTAAATACCAGTCTCCGGCCTGGCACCAAGATCCTCCTTCAGGGGAGCGTGCAGTGTCGTCTGGGGGTGCTACTTCTCAAGCCCGAAAACGTTAAGGTAATTGGAGGAGAAGTAGAGGATTTGCTGGAACAGAATTCCCAAAGTAGGGTTCTATGCCGCAAACTTGGCCTGCCTGAAGAGACCCCCCAAGAAAGTGGAGCGCAGCCGGATGAGCCCCACCGGGATGACGATGGCCTCACTGACGAAGAGCTTCTTGCCAGCTTAGAAGCAGATGACCAGCTGATGATAATGAGCGTGGAAGCAAGTGCAGATAGTGGGTACGCAAGCAGGAGAGAGCCGCACAGTAGTTCCAGCCAAGATCCTTCCATCAGAAACAGTGGCTTGCACCTCGGAACCTCAACGCCAGACAATGCAGCAGCAGCTCCTTATCTTGTGAGTGACAGCCCAGAGGTGGTGCACATTGTGGATGAAGACTTTGATGACATTCCGTTTGAGGATGTGCACAATGAACCTTTTGTTGATTCCAATTTTTCATCCAGGGCAGAGCAGGCTTTTGTCTGCCCCGGTGCCAGCGACGGCACGGATCGAGATAAAGATGTTGCCGAAAACCTTCCTAAAACCAGTAGTGAAGGAAATGTGGCACGATTGACCCCTGGAAGTGCTGAAAATAGCAGAGGTGGTTTACATCGCACAGATATCTCAGATGCTGCACTGCTAGTCTCCGAGGAGGAAATGGGTCATGCAGCAGTTGCAGAAAGAGCCCCCAGCAGCTCATCTCCAGTTAACGGGTCTGTCACGGCAGATACGAAATGTGAGCTTCTTGAAAAGGGTTCTGGTGGAGTTATGACCTCACAGTGTAGGCCTCACGGTAGCACTGCAGCTGTGGATCTGGACTCGAGTCCTTTCACTTACCTTTCTGTGTTGCAAACGGAAAAGACGTCCACCATTAGAGTGGCGAGAGTAAAAGCATTCGTAGTTACTCTTCTCGGAAGCCTCTTGAGTAATACGGGGAACTGGCAAGTGAAGGTCACCATTTCTGATGGATCTGATTACCTTGACGTCGATCTTTCTGACAGCGTCCTTGTTAACCTCATCGGGTTTTCGGTTGCAGAATCAAAAGCTCTTAAGAAAGACCCAGAGCAACGCAAAAAGGTAGTTACAGGCCTTCAGAATTGCCAGAGAGAACTAGTGGACATGTGCTGCCTCATGACAATTGAGTACGATTCTGTGAACTCGAAGGCGGTCGTCCTCAGCGTAGAAGAGGTCTCTGTGCAGGACTGCAGTGATTTGGAGAAGCGAGTCCAAAGCAGAAAGCGGTGGCAAAACTCTGCTGCCTAATAAACTGCATTTTTATTTATTTCTACACAGAATGTCGTGCCGCGCGCCTTTTTGTTAACGCTTCTGTTTCTAACGGTGCTGTAAAAACAACCGTACATTTTTTTAAATTGCCCCCTGGAATTACCCCGCTTTAATATTAAAATTCAACTTGATGTAAAAGGAAAATAACTGTCCTTTTATGTGATTTTATTACTTTGAAATGTTGATGTGTGTCTTTTATCCAGTTATGTACGTTGTTGGAAGAGTAAGACCACGGGTACTTGTTCTGCTGTGGAAAAAACAAGGTTCGCATTCCATTTCAGGGTGGGGAAACTTATGGTAGATGATCGAAGCACTGGTGACAGTATGCTTTGAAGCGAACCGCTGGCTCAGCTTTTGGTAAGATTCTGGACCCTCTGAATTTCTCCATAATATGGTTGAGGCTATTAGGGGACTAAATGGGACAGATTAACTGTTTGGCTCTTGAGCTGTACACCTGTTCCCTGCTGGGGTTAATTTGTTCCGGGAAATGACTCTGTCAGGAGAATTTCCAGGGGGTTCAATTACCTTTATTTCTTACGGGGGAAAAAGGCTGGTTCCTGCACAAAAATGGCGTCTGAATTGAAATAACTGAGTAAGAGGTATTTATCGATGGCAGCTATAACACCAGCATATTTTATAATATTTGCAATAAAAACAATCATTTCCTGGTTGTCTTTTATCGATTGCTGTGTCCAGCTGTAGCCTTTATTGATTCATTCATTCATTGTTAATACACACTTAGTGTCTAGCGCAGGATGGTTGGGATCTTGGCCGAGGTTCTCGCAAAACACGAGTTTTCTTTAAGCCGTGCTGCTGTGGATTTGCTTCCGTGTTTCAGGTGATTTTCCCGTGACCTCACCGCGCGTCTATTAAATCTCAGGTGACACACCGCAACGCGGCCAACTTTCGTCTCATCCGCCCACACGGAGTTGTTCCAGAAGCGCTGTGTAACGTCCAGACACTCGGATGTCCAGATTTTGTTTTATTTTAGAGAGAAGCGATTTCTTCCGTGGTGCCCCGTGGTGAATGCCGTGCTGAGCAGAGACTCTGGCAAGTTCCAGACGTTTTTTCGGCTCCTTTGGCGTTACCCTAGGGTTCTTTTTCACCTCCTTCAGTATCACACGCTGTGCTCTTGCTATGATTTTTGCAGGACGCCCACTCGTAGCAAACGTAGCAACAGCACTGAATCTCCTCCATTACTAGACAATTTGTCATGCTTTGTACCGATGAACACCGAGGCCTGTGCTAGCTTTATGCATCCCTACAATCCTTCTAAAGCTCTCAAGGCTCTTTCGATCGCTCACTGTCAGCAACCAAACTTTGTTTAATTCCACACAGTTCACAGACTTTTTCTTGCAACTGCAAAGCTGGTTTTAAGGAAATGTGATGAGATTAGAAGAAGAACAGCCAGACTGACACTACGGAGGCACAAAATCCTTCTGGATTTGAGACACCAGGCACATGCCTTTGGGTCAGATGTTGTACTACGTATGTCTGCTGTAGGAAAAAATGTTTTCAGAAGCCATTGTAAAGATCTTTTGGAGTACATAAAGCCGTGTTTTTTTTTTCCGGGGGAGTCAAGGAGGGGTTAAGTAAATGTATACAATAAATAACAAAAATGTTAAAAGTTAGAAGCGTTAAACGTAAGAAAAACGCTCACCGGCCACTTTATTAGGAACAACTGTACACCTGCTTGTTTACGCAGTTATCTAATGAGCCTGTCGTGGCAACAGCGCATAAAATCCCGCAGACAGAGGTCATGAGGCTCAGTGAATGTTCACATGAACCTTCAGAATGGGGGGGTGATCTGAGTGACTTTGACCGTGGCGTTGTTGTTGGTACCAGACAGGGTGGTTGCAGTATTTCAGAAGCTGCTGCTCTCCTGGGAATTTCACGCACAACAGTCTCCAGAGTCGCTTAGAATGGTGTAAAAAACAAAAAGACATCCAGTGAGCAGCAGTTCTGAGAGTGGAAACAAGTTGTTGGTGAGGGAGGTCAGAGGAGAACAATAACTCAAATAATCACTCTTTACAACAAAGGTGAGGAGAAAAGCGTCTCTGAACGCACAACATGTTGAACCTTGAGTCGGATGGGCTACGACAGCAGAAGACCACATCGGGTTCCGCTCCTGTCAGCCAAGACCGGGAAGCTGAGGCTACAGTGGACACCGGCTCCCCGAAACCCAACCTGCCTTGTGCCAGCAGTTCAGGCTGGTGGTGGTGGTGGTGGTGGTGGGGCGATGGTGTGGGGAATGTTTTCTTGCCACACGTTGGGCCCCTGATACCAATCGAGCAGCGTTTGAGTGTCACAGCCTATCTGAGTGTTGTTTGCCGACCACGTGCTTCTTTTTACGACCACAATTTACCCATCTTCTCATGGCCGCTCCCACCATGATAATGCGCCATGTCACACAGCACAAGTCACCTCAACCTGGTTCCACGAACATGACAATGAGCTCAGTGAACTTCAAAGGCCTCCACAGTCACCCGATCTGAACCCACCAGAGCACATTTTGGATGCGGTAGAACGGCAGGTTGGCAGCATGAATCTGCAGAATTACGTCAACATGGACGAGAATGTGTAAGGAAAGTGTCTGGCGCCTACGTGGTGTTCCTAACAAAGTGGCCAGTCTGCGTATATGCATTGTGTGTTTTTTTGCTACGGTGTCAGATGTATTTGAGCATTTTATTAATTATTTGTTCTCAGCGAAACACATCCACAAAGCAGCACATCCACATCCTCCCCCTGTCCTGTAAAAAAGTCCAAATATTTGTCAGCCCGAAGCGTCGGTGCGTAGTGCTCATAATTTAAACGCATCTGATATCTTCTTGTTTTTTGGGAACGGGTTGGTCCAAAGCGACTTGCATGTTACAGTCTGAACTTTTTTACCCGAATAAATAGGGCAGGAGCAAGGGCACAATCGGTGTTCAATCGCTCTCCGGATGGGATCTCAACATGCTTCCCTTTGCTCTCAACTGAAAGCCCTAGCCCCCTCCAGAGCCTGCTCTCCTTCCAGTTAACAGCGTATACACGAGTGAAATATTCTAAACGTTCTGGTCAGTTTACATTTGTGAAAGTTCTTCCTTAACACGCCTCGAGGGAGCGTTTCTAAACCCTTGCGCGGAAAATCACTTTGATCTACGAACTACGCTGCAAATCCACTCGCATTGCACCCGGCGCTGGTAACTCAACAAGCAACTAAAAGGCTGGCATACTGGAACGTCACGAATAAGTTACCCGATTTCGCCGAGAGAGACGGCGTTGTTTTTTTTTTTTTTTTTTAATTCGCAGGTCGAGTGGCGAAAGCCGCGGGGTAGAATTGCTCAGCGGCTCGCGGCGAGGGGGCGCAGGGGCTGTGGGTGCGGAACGACCGCCCTCGGTTCCAGAATCCCCCTGTTCCTATTATAACCCGCTTACGTTCTTTTTTCCTCGTTGCGGCGTGTTGCCGGAGCCAGCTGCTCCGCTCGGCTTCATTCACATTCAGAGCTGTGCCTGCGCAATAGAATTCGCCGTCTGCATTCATTATTTACTCATCAAGTTCAACATCTTAATTACTAACCTGCATTGCATTTCATTACCCGGTTATTCGGTAATTTCCTGCCCCGTGTTTAAGAGCAGCTAATGGCAGGTAGTGAGAGCACATCATCTTGTGAAATTATATGTGCAGATGGACGTGGAAGAGAGGCAATATCGCAGGACCAGGGGTTACGAAGCGGCTCTCCTGGAGGAGGCGGGGGAGCGGAATGCACTGATTTACGATTCCGTGGCCTCCTTTGCGCCGCGCTTTTTAGCGTCACCGCGCGCATTACCCCGCGCCCGTGTTTGTTTTTGCGTGGTTTTGTTTGGCAGCAAAGTTTTATTTGTGGGTGAACGTAGCAAAACATCCAGGCCCGGCGATGGCCGACTGTGGTTACTCTTCCCGAGAATTTGCTAGATTATCGACCGCTGTGTGGCAACGGAACGCGCGATTCTGAAAGTCAATTTATGACCGTGGGTTCTGCTCGTGGGACAATATTAAGTACAATACTTACGTCTGGCCGTATTTAAACGCCCCCCTTATTCCGAAACCGTGCAAAACAGGACCCCTCAAAAGGTTTTCTCCTTTATTCCCTGCACTCTCAGGCTCTCGGGGAAAAACTACTTTGTGCAGGTGGTTTGAAATATGGAAAACAAGTTGTTTTTTTGCTTTCAGCGCTTCTCGCTCATACAACCCATTATTATTATTATCATCATCATTATTATTATTATTATTTTTAATATTGTCGTCATCTACGGGAGTACTCGGGGGGAAAATACTTCAAAATTGCGCGAGTGAAAGGACAAGTTGGGGAAAGTAGTGCATTAATATCTCTGTTTCAGCGTAGAGCGTTTCATCCTGTGTATTTATATTGAAAAAAACCGGCGACAATTTAGAATCCCGTCTGTGACCCTGATTCAGGTGCTGCAACGCGGGCAGAAATGAGATTTCTCCAAAGCGCATCTTTGTCTAATTTTGCGTACCTCTCCAAATGGCCCCTCTACCGAGTCCGGTTTTTCCCTCTCGACACGGCGACGGCAGAAGCCATTAAGGGGGAGTACCGTGGAAGCCGGGCCTGCGAAACGTCCGGTTAATTGTTTTATTCGGTACGGCGAGGGTGCGGGACTTGCGTCGGTCATCGTTGTGCTTTCAGTTTATTCCTAAAGTGAAAGTCTGATCTTTACAGGGGGGGGTGTTGTCCTTTTAGTGCAGTTCTGGCTGTTTTGCCAGTTCGCTCCCTGTTTGCCCGCAGGGCGATACGCCCAGTCGTGCACGCCGGTTTAGCACTGAATTCCATCAGTTCGTAGGATTTAAGTATTACTTACCGAAGTTCATGTAACTTCTCATTTGGCTACTTGTGGCAGGGTTAGGGTTCCTTACACCTGGGTCCAAGCAGGCACATACATTATATGGACCAGATCAAACTTGAAAAATTATACTAAATCAAAAAAATTTTTTGTAAAAAAAAAAAAAAAAAAAAAATTGAAATCCGTACGTTTCTCAGGTTTGAAGTGTCATCGCTAATAAATGGGATTTGGAGTAACATGGACGTCGTGCACCAGCTTCCCGTCCAGCACGCTCGACTTGTCGAGGTAGACTTAAAAATAAAAACCGGTATAAAGACAAAGTCTACTCTGAATTCTCCCAGTCAGAGCAAACCAAACCCCAGGAAAACATCTCTGCAGCATCTTCAACAATAATAGGCACATTACAAGTTAATCTCAGTCATTTTAAGGTATTTCGCGTAACCGCGCATCACAGGTGGTAAAATTTACCGCACCTCCCGGGTATCGAGCAGGGGCAGCGAGTTCCGCGAGGGTGAAAGAACTGGTCTGGTGCCGAACTCGACTAAATATGTAAAGATTACTAGTTATAAATGAATAGCTTTGCAGAGAAGGAGCCGAATATCCCGAGTTGCGATGCGACGGCATCGCCGCGTGTTTTAAACGAACCGACCGGACAAATATTTCAGAGCAGACGTAACCTCTGTGATCGTCCCCCGAGGTGACGCGCACGTTCGTGCGTCGACGGGGGCGTCCGAGGACACGTTTACCAGCATAGAGCTGCACGCTGGCGTTCGCGGGCCTTTCGCCTGCACAAGCCCTCGGCGGAGATTTCTATGCATAAACAAGGGCGGACCGATAAAACGTGAGCATCTTTTAAGAAGTTTTGCACGGGCACGGCAAGCTCTGGTGGGTTTGGTGGGAAAAAAAAGCTGCGAGAATTACAGAGTAAATTAATTTGGTGCCCCCATTCACACACAAGCCCAGGAGTAGTTAAAAGGCTATTACCTCCAAAGGAAGAAATAAAGGATGACAAGTTCACAATGGGATTTTAAAAATTGCTGCCATCTCTTTTGACCCGTTTCTATAGCAGGGTTCATTTACTCTATATGAAATAATTACATCAATTTGAACATATTCTGCAAAAGAAATGTATTTCAGTGCCACCCCGAATGGAAAAGAACAGCCTGGCCTCCACTTCTGCGGCGCCTTCACAGGGACTGGCTGTCAGCAGAATTGAATCCATCATTCTTTTATGACCAATGGAGTGTAATTTGATCAAATTGTAAAACCCCATTTCCGTCCTGACAACAGCTTTGGTCCCCTGAATTCTGAATAGTTTAATAGTTCTGGTCTAATAACATTCCAGATTAAAAGTGAAAAAGAAAGAAAACCAAATGGTTATTAATAAGAACAGAGAAGTAAGAATAAAAGGTTTAGCCTGGAGAGTGAGGTCAGTGCCTGTGAATTGTGCCCTTTTTTTTGGACTAACCGCCGACCTCCCGATCAATAATTCCTCAAAGGGGACCCCCCCCCCCCCCAGGGCTTCCAGATCTATACAGCTGGTCGCACAGGACACCTGTATACCTTTATATGCACCCAGAGGCAGTCGAACCGGATGGAAAAAGTGTTTTCCCTAAGAGGATGTTCCCGATATATGTGCGGTGCTGCCAGGCCACTTAAACGGCAGACAGATCACCCTCCTTGTTTGTCTGTTCCTAAAAACAAATAAGAGCGAGACCACAAGTAAGCCGTCTGCCCTGAATGCAAAGCGCGGCATTTAAGCGTGTTTATGGGCTTCTGTAACGTTTTTTTATTCATGAAGGAGGATATGAGCGAAAAGGCCAGGGACTAAAAGGAAAACCACGTAATCAGACAACAGCGACGGAGGGAGAAATTAGGGCCGCCAAAGGTCAGGGGGGCCGGGGGGTCTCATCAGCGCCACTGAAAATGACACGCCTGCCTTTGACTGCTCGCGCTAGGACGGTGACGGAAGGCTTTCCGTTGCTCGCACGGTGTCTGCCAGGGCTTCGCACAAATGCGAGCGGTTGATGTTCCTTAACACGTCGACATTTCCAAAGGAGAGCCTCTAACACCCCCCCGCGTGCCGATCACAGCACGTCCTTCCGTGCCGGACGCGGAATCCGAGTTTTCACGCGGCCTTTACGTCCCATTTCTCTCCCTAGGGTGGCCTGTGTGACGGCGAGCGGCACGCAGGAGCGGTAAAGCACAGTTTGTTTATAGGGAGACGGACTCTCATTCGGGGCTAACAACGACCTTCGGCCGTTTTCCCCGAAAGAAGCCCGCTGGCCGACGGGCGGACGAGGTACCGCTGAGCACCGGAGACAAGCCGTGGGCCACGGTGCGGCCGGTTATCCTCCCTCGCTGCATTTCCTCCAATTTGTGGTGCACAGCAGGCTTCTAATTGTTGTTCTTTAACATTAGTTTATGAGGGGTGGCGCCATGGCAACCGGGAGACTGCGCTGTCTGCTGCTAAAGGCAGACCCGCGGTGGGTTTCGGTTTCTCAAAAAAACGCGTTTTATCTGTTGCCTGTTTGGAAGCGTCTGGTTTCTGCACGAAGCCCCACGTCACTTTATATTCCCGCCTGGGCTTACAGGGGTCGGGGGGCAGCATCGTGAGCCCTCTAGAACAGCAAGTGTAGGGAACGTGGGGGGGAAACCCACAGGAAAAGTCCGAGGGGCGTGAAAAGTTCACCCCGACGCAAGCGGGGGCAGATTTGATCCGACAACCCCGGAGATGTGGATAAGCAATGCAACCCGTCTACCCCCCCCCCCCCCCC
>UFQX01005291.1:0-16231 GCA_900497675.1 Arapaima gigas | reverse complement strand
AACCCCCCTACCCCCCCCCCCCCCGTATTGTCGTAAACAGCCTAACACGATTTGTCCGGTTTTCAAGCAGGACCTCCGTTCTTGCCAACCGAAGCGGGAAGTTTCTGCAATTGGTGACGTAGATAAATTTATGCTTTCCAAAAAAAGTATAGTATATCCTGGTGGATCAACATAGAAATTAAAACAGACAATTAAACAGAAAATCTGAATTCCATTCACATCTAGGTTCCTTTAAATTCGTGTCCAGAATTAAAGGATAAAGATTAAAGTATTTTGACAAAGTTAGTGAAGAAAAGGCCACATTTACCCTTCTGGGCAGGTGTTTTCGGTCAGGTTTTTTCCACCAGTTTTGACGCGTTCCCGGAGATCGACCCACAAGGCGAGAGAGATGTCACACTGGGCTCTTGTTAGCTTTGCTTTATTGTATAACAATTTTACCATCACAGATGCAACAGCTCGATAACACAAAACAGCTGAAAACTGTTTTTTGCCTGGTAAAAAATTACCTGGTTAAAAAAAATAAATTCCAATTTGATTTTCATGTCGTGGGAATAAAGTTGACTGAAATCGAGATTTCTTGTGAAACCAGATCTGTTATTTATTAACAGCTTTGCGTTGAATTATAAAACACGGTGTCTGGTAGGAAGCCCTTTTGAACCCTGCAGGGGGCCACGGCGGTCCAGAGCCTGTCCCGGAAGCACAGGTAGAAAGTGCTCCTGGATGACCACACAGGGCGACCCCCCCCCCCCTCGCCCCTGCCCCACACCCACACCCACACGATTTAGACTGACTGATTAACCTGAATCACACGTGTTTGGACTGTGGGAGGAAACCCACACAGTCGGATCTGAAGTCGCACCCGGCCAGCCCGCCCTCCGTGAGCCACCAGGCCAGCCCCGACAGCCAACTTATTATTTAAAAAAAATAAAACAAATGAAAATGATATGAGCAAAAACATTAGGACCCTTAACCTAATACTTGCTAGCACAGCCTTTGGAGACAAAAAGATCTGCAGCGAAGGTTTTTCTGTAGCTCCGAATCAGATTTCTGCACATCTCCAATGGTGGTTTGGCCCCTCTTCTTGAGGAAGCTGCTCCGCTTCTCTCAGGTTTGATGGCTGCTTCTCCCAGCTGCCAGTTTTAGCTCTTTCCACAGATGTTCCAGTGAGATTCAGATCAGGACCCCCTTCAGAATAGGACATTATTTTTTTTCTCATCCGTTTCGGGTGCTTTTTGAGGTGTTTCGGGTCCCGCTGGAGGACCACGACCTGCGACTGAGACTCGGCTTTCTGTGCCATGACTAATGTAAGGGTCATAAGGTTCGCGGATGTATATTTTTTCACACTTTTTATCTTTTGACCTCATAGTTAAGGTGAGGTTTTAAATACCTGGTGGGTGAGCTGTTTCTTTGGAATTCTTCTGACACGAGTGTGACGTGAGTAGAGGGCATGAACTTTGATGTAATCTTCGGTTCTTTTTCAGGCCCCGATGGCTGGTCTGAGACGGGGCGGCACAGTTTCTGCTTCTGGTCCTCGGGGTTCCGTTCGCCTCGTGCCGCCCTGAAACCTCGGCCCCCGGAAGCTACTCCACCGGCTAAAGAGGGGGTTTCGGTGGCAAGCGCAGAAACACTAGCCTGCGCAGATGAAGCTGTGTCTTTCTCGTGTTTTGGGCCCCTATGAGTCTGGGATGAAAGCATCTCAGGCTGGAATTGAATTGGACAACGTACAAGGAGTAATCTTTGGACGGGGGTTCTTCGACAATCACGAAAATATTTACCCGCCTCGTGACTGTCAAGAGGAAATTAATGGAATTCTCAAAAGGACCCAAACTTTATAAATGCTTCTAAATGACATTTTTCAGCGAGGGGACGTCAGTAGACAGGGCTGTGCAGCCGGTGCTGGTACTTCACGTCTCTCCGCCTATATGGATGAGGACCGGACTCATCCACCGGTACCCAACCGTTTTTGCATCGCCCTCTGTGACTCAAGTCTCCCTCCTCCGCTGTGCATCTTCATCATTCTGAAAACTCGTCCTCTTCTGCCACACTGAAGGAAGGAGCAAAATGGAGAGACACTGAGAGAAAAAAAGGAAGTGATTGAAAACATGAATAAAACATTTTCTCACCCGTTTCACACGCAGCTACGATGCGATGCTCGGCCTCTGAAAAAACGAGACGTATTTAAATATGCAAAAAAAAAAAAACGAGACCGTCGAGGGCGAAACCGTCCGCGAGCGGCTCCGGCTTCTTCGACAACGCCGCCGAGCGTTTCTCGTGTTAGGATCTTGCAGATAAGTCAACCTTTGGTGCAGAACAACTAAGAACCTCGTAAGAGAGAATCGTTCCACGAAAGGCAGGTGATTAAAGTTTACCTGTTTATTGTCTTGAAATGTCACCGTTGTCATTGTCATCATCATTATCTGAATTAGCTCACCGTCAAAGGCTCTGCTGGGTTGTGCTGGAACGGCACCCTGGCTTCGTGTATTGCGTGGATTATGCCGGAATCTTTCCAACGGTGAGGCGATAGAGCTAACAGCGGCGTGGTCATTTGTCCCCCAGAAACCCGTGACCTCGCACCATAAACGCAAGCGCAAACAAGGCCCGCCGGTCGGCGGGGTTTCTGTCCATCCGAAACACCGCGACCGATTCCACCCAAGTGAGGGGCTCAGAATATTTCTAAGCGTCTATTTTTAAAGAAAGACTTTAAAACGGGACCCACCGGAGATGCGATCCTGCTTCAGCTCTACTTTCGCCTGCGCCGGTCCTTCGTGCCGCTTGTTCCGCGAACTCGATCTGTCCAGGGTTCAAATTCCCTGATTCTTCATGGGGGGGGGGTCGGTTCCAGGACAAAAAAAAAATGTCAAAGGAATTTCTGCGCGTGACAGTTATAACAGCGGCACATCGTGCCATACTTAGACAAACACGATAGCAGGTTCGAGTCACTGGGAGAGGTCCCTGCCGTTCATGTCAACGTCGTCGCTGGAACAGGTATTGATCAGAATTAAAAAACAAGGCAACGCGGTTTTTTTTATTTGTTTATGTGCGTTCGTTTTTTTTCCGTTTTCCGTGTAGTTTGCTTAGAACGGAGCACCTAGATTATTAGTGTTAAGGGATGGAAACAACACTGAGTGCTCTTGTCTTTTCTTTGGTAATTGTATGTTGCCATAGAGGCATTCTGAGCTCTACTTGTGATAATTCTTAAGAACTGAAGGGGGGAAATTATGTACTTTGCTTGTACATCAATTCAGCAGGAACTAGTAAACACTCGAGGAGGCCATGGCAACCGCTTTTGCAACGCGCTGTGGTCTAAGGCCCAGCTTTCCGTGCCGCTCGCCCTCGAAGGTTCCCGCAGTCGTGTTTCGGGTCTTCTGCAGCCAAACGCGATGTCCGCCACCCCACGAGACATCTTCGGTACGTCTCGAGAAACCGAAGCCGGCGTCTTAAACACGTACATCCCGAGGCGGGAAACCGGGCTTTGTTCCGGCCGCTACGCCGAAAAACCTACATCCCGCAGCGACCGGCCTCCGAACATCACGGGACTTAGAGGCTGGCGGTCTTTAAATATATATATTTTTGTTCTGCCGCTGAACTGACTAATTGACGGAACAAAGAGCCGTGCTTTTTTGGACTCTCTACCTACTTCATTTTGCATTATTAAGAAAGGACATTAGTCCGAAAAAAAAAAAAGCGTATTTCAGCGCACAACAAAAATAACGAAAAAAAAATAATAATAACGATAAGAGCTAATAATTACATTGATGCTAGTTTCCGAGAGCCAGTAATGGCCTTTTAGTACAACCGTGTTCATTAGGGAAAAAAAAAACAAGCGTGGGGCAGAGAGGATTGAAATGCCGCTCTTCAAATTGGTCCCCCGGCGTGTTGCACAACGTGCGGCCGTCCGCGGACGCAAACATTAGACTCCCAGCAGGAGATGACCAATTACGCTAAATGTGTGTACCCACACAGCAGACTCGCAGAGGCACGTCTTCGGGGCCAGAATATACATGCCTGATTTATGGTTTCTGGTGAAAGTGAAAGTAATGCACCCTTGGCTTGTAAGTGCACATACTGCACTTTCACCGGCCGGCGGGAACGGCGCGTCCCTCCCCAGCCGCGCTCCGCCCCCCGCGGAGTTTGGCGCGGCGCGAGACGCGAAACTTCCCGCCGCGCGCGGAGAAGACGGCCGACGGTCCCGGCCGACGGTCCCGGCCGACGGTCCCGGCCGGGGTCGGGCGCGCTTCGCTTAGGGTTTGGTTCCGTCTTGAAGAGAGAAGCTGTGTCTTCCCAGCCGCCTCGTTGCTCGACAAAATATTTCCGAAAACGTGCTGTCGTTGCTCGGCGTTTCTTGTCTGATATGCAGCGCGAGCGCTTGTTTGTTAAACAAACACTTCGATGCGAGGCGATCCGTGCAGCGTACGGTTTTTGTAGTTCGACGCTACGTCTCGGCACATGAGCTTGCTCTGGGCTTGTCGGTGGCCGGTTTTCGGTCGGCGGTGCGACTGGCGCAGAGGCGGAAGTGGCGCTGCGGGGGATATGGCGGCGGTCGCGGGAACACGCGTGCCACTCGTGAGTGTCGTGTCACGGTGCGAATTCGGCCGCGCCAGATACACGGTAAAGGGAAGACCTGTGCCGAATTGACGCAGCACAGTGAGAGCAACACCGTGTGACGCACCGTTGTTTCAAATGTTAAAATATTTCAAATTAGGGAAAACAGGAGGGAATTACCCGCTTAAGTCGGATATTACCTTTACTCTAAAGCTTGCAGGACAGGCACCCTATCCATCCACGCTGTTGCCAGGAGTACCTCGGGGTTCCGTACCGGGGTCATTGCTGTTCTCCGTATACGTGCTACTCATGCAAAAACCACATGCGGTTCCCAGCTCTGTGGTCTTATATTTCAGGAGCTGACCCGACCTGACATCCCCGCCATTTGTCCTGTCGGATGTTACGCTGCTCTGGGGACGCTGCCACGTCACTAAGGCGCCGCTACCCTCCGGACGGGTCACCTGCTGTCTGGAAGCGACAACCGGCCACCGCAACCGGGGGGATTCCGGCGACCGGGAGCCGACGACTGCCGATCTCGACCAACTGGATCGCTATCCACGGCCCTGTCTTGACAGACGAACCGTCTTCTCGTACAAGACGTTTCGGCACCGGTCCCTGGTCAGCGCGTAAGAATGCTGGGGGTGGGCAGACTCTGCTGCTTGATCTCCCGGGGGTTTATTTTTCTCCCCGTTGTCGCAGTTGGGAGTTTTCCTCAGTCATTTGCCAGCTGGCTTATCCTAGCAGCAAACTATAACTACTGCCTTTGCGTCTCCGGTGTCGCACCCTGTAGCTCTGCCTTCCACTGTAACGTCGTTCAGCTCTCTGTGTCCCGCGGGTCACCCCGGACACGCTTTAGAAATACGGCGAAATGAACCGAATTAATGAAACCGGCCGCTTCGAAAACCGGGTATGTTTGCTGCTGCGGCAGCTCAGACTTTTATCGTGTTTTTCGAGAGTAGCAGGGCTTCTCCCACACTCGACCAGTATATTACATTATAGGTCCACGGGCCCGTCCACCCGTCCACCTCACCGGCCGCTTGGGCTTCGTTCTACCGGCTCATTGTGCCGCTCGCGGGAGACATGTCCCCTGGTACATCTCCTTCCAAATATAAATTCACAGAATGGACTGAATTATTAAAATACAATAGGTTCCTGATGGGCTCGTGGTTGTTATTTAATTAAATAGAGAAATTCAGCCTTCGTTCTAATTTACCGTTGGGGTCTGAGACAGGCACTTCAGAGGAAGTACAATTATATGATTATTCTCCCGTTTTAATTAGATTCTCATCAGAATATTTTTCATCTTTCGGGGGGGATTAGACGGTTTTTTTTTACCGCCGCGAATGATTTTGTAGTAGATTCTGAGCGGCGTTCAAATTGCTCGCGTGACCAGCCAGGATGTGACCACCACGCGCACAAAGGGGGGGCTGTAAACTGCCGCGTCTCTTCGGCGGGCTTGGCGGAGGCCGAAGAAGCGGCGACTGTTTGGTCGGGGGGGCCACGGAGGCGCGGGTGAAAAGGGGGACAAAACAAAACGGTTCAAGGCAAGGCTAAAACCGAGATTAGGTTCGCGAACTCCAGATAAATATAAATGCTTCTCTGAACTGTTGGAGGGCTGTGCTCAGGCCTCGGGGGGCCCAGCCCTGCCAGAAGTATCTGCTCATTTAGCAGTTTTATCGGTATTTTTTCCTGATTAAAAGTGGCGTTTCTGACCTGCAGTTTTAGTGCCTCTCTCAGCCTCTTGGAAAAATGTTATAAGCCACATGTTCATTGATGTGGTTCATTTGTGGCCTTGAAAACAATTTGTCCGCGAGGTAAAAAAAAAAAAAAATTCAAGGGTCTCTATGGGAGCTCAGTCTGGATCTTCAGTAGATCATCTGCTCACATCTCAGGTTCTGCAAGGACGGGTGAGACACACCATTTCTTTACATTTCCCAACAAGGCCGAGTCGATGGGCTACTAGGGCACTGGGACCTGCGGTTCTGGACTGGTGGGCCTCAGGTTCCAGGATCTGCAGCTGTCTTGCTTGTGGCCTCAGTCCTCCAAGGACAGGTAGGAAGAACAGCATCTGCGAAACCTGCGTATTAAACGGTGGAGTAAATTCCCCCACGGTGGCCACAGTAGAATCCACGAATGCACTGAGTCGGAATAACAGCACCTTCTCAAGACTTCATTCACCCCCAGATAAAGGTAAATAGACACTTTGTGTTTTCCGTTATTTCACTTAACTTCTTAAGCAACTCCTTCGGTTTGAAATGAGACACTGAAATGCTGGGTTATGAAAACGGTGGCAGGAATAAAGCACAGGCCTCACTAGTTAGTCTTGCATTTTAATCCTGATGTTAAGTTTGCACGCAGAACAGTAGGTAAAGAAATATATATAGGCACTGCAAGAAAATATATATCAGATATTTCAGACCCTGAACCGTATATATAAAAATCCAAGAACACAAACAATAAATTGTACGTTGGCTTGAGCCGCAGAAGAAGTGGTTTAGAAGTTTGCACCTTATACTTATTAAGAACATTAGGAGGACGTGGGAGAGGAGTAGAAACAGGTGGTCGGGTCATCTGGTAACTGTGGCCTTTGCAGACTTACACGGTGAAAAAGGTCCCTCTCCGCGGTCTCTTCAAGGTCATCACGAGTGGAGAGGAAAGAAAGGGACTCGCCGGAGGCCACAAATTCCCAAACTAAGGTGTAATCCCTCCACCGCCAGACGGAAAGGTGCGGCCGGCGGGGCCTGAATCGATTCTCGGCATTTTAACCTATAAATCTGGAATAAACCCAGGCGTCGGGTAACTCGGTTTAGACGAGTGGCAGAAAGAGACGACGTGATCTGGACCCCACGTGAGCAGGGAAGCTACTCGCTCCTCAAAGGAGTTATTACTTCATTATCGCAATTACTTCCCAATTTCTCAGAGAAGTTAAGAAGTGTGCAGCAGCTCGACCATGACAGAACTGCAGAAGGTTTCCTTTCGATACACCATCGGGCCCAAAAGCGGGCGTCTCTCACGCCGCGTCTCATCCCGCCATTTCTCCCCCGCCGTGCGGATCGAGCCGGACTCGTTGGTCCTCGTATTGTCGGCGGTTACGGCGGAGCTACGGCCCCCCGTCGACACTAAAAAACAGACGGACCGACAAAGCGGGTTTATTAGTCCCGCCGTTGTATCGCATCCCCTGACCCAGCCGTTTTACTACCCGCATTCGGCCCTTCACTGGCGAACAAAGCGGCGGAGGAAGCGATCGCGGAGAAGGACGGCGAAATCCTGCGTTCGGAGCGTTAACCAGCAACAGGTTTCGTTTTCGGAAAACGGGATTTCATTGCAACCTCCCGGGTTTTCGTCTTACCTTAGTGGCTGTAGTAGTAGAGAAGCGAACTGTAGGTGTGGGAGCTCTATGTGTGGCCAGTGGGCGACTAATAGCCTCGCTAGAATTTTGAGAGAAAATGAATCATCGACTGGACTTTAATATTGCTGACCGATTAATACGTGAGCAACAGCGTTAAAATAACCCTAACAATGACGCCTTTCGACCGCTTCCGTTCTCAGGGCAACAGCCAACCTGTCGTATTGCAAAGGCCGCACTAAACATCAGCTTTTGAGTAATTTTGCTGACGCTTATACAAAGAAATGAATTTTATTTATAGTCTTTTCGTGTTTCACCGAACTGTGTTTCGGCCAAATAACTCCCTTAACCCGTCAACCGCAATAGTGAGTTCTGTCGTCCCGCTTTACACGTTCAGGTCAGCAGGTTTTCAAGCATCTCGAAATAATAGTGTTATAATAAGCTTGTCCTCTTGAACAAAAAAAAAAAAAAAACACTTTCAACAATGTAAACTTTGTTATCGGTTTCTCCGGCTGTGTTTTTCAACTCCGTGGCCACACCCCTCATACATATGCATGGGGGCAATTTACATGCCCGTAAAGATAAACACACATATATGGGAAAAGAAGTTTCCTTCTGTCACATCCTAAATGCAAATACTGTTCGACAGGATTGGTAAATGGTGACACACGTCGCAGGGCTGAACAAGGGGGTATAAACCAGCCCCCTCCGCAGTAGTCTCGCTCTGGATTTTTAACTCCTGAAATTACAATTAATTCAAAAAAAAAGCCAAGCAGAGCATAATAACTAACTACCGAACATCCTCACTACAAACGTTCACCTTACGACACGGAGCAGAAACCCGCCGTCGTTCGGGTTTGTCCGTAATGACAGGCGCGCGGAACAGGGGGACCGGTGGTGACAGGAGGGTGACGGGAAAACAAAACGGCGGCTTGTTGAGTTATTGCTCCTTTTAAGCGCGTTGTTAGGGGCGAATGAAAGACGCGCCGAGGCGCCGGAAGGTGAAGTGTCAGCGGTCAGACGTGGGGGGCAGCTCATTAGCGGACGGACGCCGCGGTAAAAGCCCGCCGTCATTAGTCGCCGCAGGTGTTTTACGAAGGAAAAAAAACCGAAATATCTTCTGCTCGTGTACCTGTGCAGGCCAGGCTCTCACAGACGTGGGCTTTCGTTGGACCTGTGTGGTGCGGCTGTGCGAACCCCCAGAGCAGACCCCCCGTGGTAACGACAGGGCAGACCGCTGCCACCTGCTGGCCAGCGTCCCCGCACCTGCTGTGATTTCGGAAGCCCCGTCCTCCGTTCTGGAACCGCGACGTCGCGCTGGAGTTCTGATAATTTTTAGTCTGACATTTACAGAAAATGCCATTAAAACATCTGTCAAAACGCCAAAATTGGGACGGGCTGGAGCGCCGTTCTCAAAACACATTTTTGGAATTGTAATTACTTTGAGTGCCAGTTCGCCTACTGTAAATGTTAACTTTCGAGTGGGTGTTACTCAGGCGAGGCGCTGGTAATCACCCTAAGTGATCCTCAAAAAAGCCGCATGGTGCCCAAGTTGCTATGGTTTCAAGGAACACTCTGGAAAGCTGCGAAGGGCGATTCGGGCCGTGCCGATCTCCGCGCAGCCGTTTGCGTGAGAAACGCTCTGTCTCTGCCTCCTTAAATTCGAAATTGCTATGTATACCCACAGTTTTTTACATGTGGAAGTGTTGCGTTAATAAGGAGCAAAGTTCAAAAAGGGGAGCGGGACACGCAGGACATGCGCGTTTGTGGACGCAGCTGTATGACGGTAGTCAAAGGCCGCGGTGGAAGCGGAGACCTTCTCAGAAAGAAATGATCTCACGCTTGTTCCTCCTGCTGCAGAAGCTGCTCCTTGACAACAAAGTCACAAAAGAGGACCAGTTTATCCACCGCTCTGTGTGTGTGTGTGTGTGTGTGTGTGTGTTGGGATCTGGAAAACAGTGTTGGTGGTCATGCAGCGCAGCCTTCTCCACAACACAACTTGCCTTTTATTTTGCCGGCTCGAGTGGACACCACACGTGCTTACTTTCCTTACGCTGAGGTGGAAACGCTGAGCGACGGACTGCGGATTTTCTCTTCCCAAAGAACCACCCGACCCTCCCGTGACGTCTAACAAGCGCCGACCTCCGTTGTGGCGCGCTCGGACGCTGCGGATCAGGAGCCGGGAAGGCCGGGTGATGTTCGAGAAGACGTGTCTCAGTAGCTTATCTCGAGAGGGTTACCCGAGAAGACAAGAGCAGCACGGACGATCTCCTCCTGCCACCTCCAGCAACCTTTCTGGATGTTGACTTCCTAATGCAACCAAAATGCCCGCATCGGTCTTCTGCAAATATTCCACCAGTCAGCGATACCTGTACTCTGGCTACAAACCTCCTCGCCGATACCTGTCTTCAGCACGAGGCCCAGTGCAGGACGGCCGTGCTGGAGAGCAGCACACCATCCACTCGGAGCTCAGGCTAAGCCGGTGGCGGGACCTCTGCCCTCGCCTGCGTACAAATGGTCTCGGAATGTGTCACAGATCAAACTGGGAGCCACCGGGTGTGCAGGTGAGGTGCAGGTTGATTTTGTCTCACTTCCACTTGCCGTCCAAGTCGGTCCAACGTATGAGAGGTTTCCCAGCTTTCCAGGGTCAGGAGATGAACGTCTAACTGCAATGCTGAAGCAGAGCAGGTCAACTGGTCACATCTCTTGTGGAGAATAAATTGCGGGGCCACAGAACCAGTGTGGTGTTTAGTTTAGATACTTGGAGTGGTTTTGTACAACATTACATAGATTTAAGGAATTAAGTGTTAAACAGAACCAGACAGAATTTTATAGTGATTTCACTGAATGTTAAAGTCTCGCTGCTTCAGGCAAAACTGCTGCTTTGTCCCCCCAGGTCGACCTGAACCCGATCCTCCTTCCGACGTCTTACCCGCGAAAGATGGCTGCCAGCCCGAGGCTGAAGAGTGCCGGAGCTTTCCGGAAGTTCAGCTCGCGGGTAGAATCACCATGGCGATGGTCCCTCACACGGACAAGTGGGAAGGAGAGACGAGGAGAAGCAAGTCCGGTTCCTGCACCCGTCTTTTGCCCACAGCGCTAGCAAAACCCTTACTGCAACCCGCAGTGATTCTTAACTAGTATTACTATTATCAGAGACAAGCTGACGTCCTGGCGGTGCCTTCATTTTTGATGTCGTGAACCGATTCCATTTTTTTTTCGCAAACCTCATAAAATCAGGTCAGATGGAGGCTTAACATCTTAACTTGGTTGGTAGTTACTTGCTTTGTAGACCACAGAATAGCTGGTCCTCTGTGGGATATTTAGCTGAATAAAATACTAACATTTCCCTCAGTTTTGCATTTAACCAACTACAACTTGATAGTTTCTTCCTGCACTTGGTTAACAGCTCAATGTTCTGTACTATAAATAAAGCCATTAATTAAAAAAACAAATTGAAATAATGATTATCTGAATGGGGACGTAAGACGGCAGAAGTTACCCGGCCGGGACAGTAAGGGTAGGTTAGAGGGGTGAAACTGGATTCGCCGGAGGCCGCAGCAGAGGCCAGGCGGAGGAGGACGTCGGCTCGCATCCCCTAAACGAACTGATCCCCACGAGATCTTCCAGCCATCAGGCCGTTCAGCTGAGGTGCAGTGAGAAGCACTTCTGGGTCCTTCTTACCGACAGCCATCCGCCTCCTTACTGCCTCGCAAGGACCCGCCAACCATTAGACCGTGTTTATCACTCTTATTTATTGCTCACTTATTTACACTTTCTTTCTTACTTTTCTAATTTGTTTGTTGTTATGCACATTATTTCCGGTGTCTTCTGTAATGTGTCCAATGTGCTCAGCCGATGGAGGTCGGAATTCAACAATCAATAAAGTCCAGTCTTGTCCTTCTGCAAAATATATTCAGACAGCATCTGGAGAAGATGTCAGATCATCACCACCTCCTGGATTATCAGCTGAGCTGGGGGATGAGTGGGAGTAGGGTCAGGGTCGGGGTCGGGGTCGGGGTCGAGGTCGAGGTTACCCTTAGCAGCAGGTGTGGCCAATGAAGCCCCAAGTTATTGAAGTGGATTTAAATGGTGAGAACGAGACTGGGCTGTAGACCTGTGCGACGCTCTACATTTCTTGCAATGGCTGGTTTTAAAGACGGAAGTTTCGTTTGTTTGCTAAATGTTGCTTGTTTTGCTCCAGCAACAACGCCGTACGTCAACGTCCCGCTGCGCTCCAGGAAAACCGCCGAAACGAACTGCCGCAGCGCCCTCTGCTGGTCCATCTGGCGAATTGACTTGAACGGTTTTCAAGATGTTTCCAAACAGCAGCTCCAGCTTCGTTCGTGTCTTACACGGTACAAGATGTTTGTGGGAGACGGGATCTCAGTTGCGCCGATTCGGTTCTCTTTTCCAGTGCAGGTTGTCCTTTGACCAAAGCCAGCACTATGTTGACGTCCTTCCTCTTGCCACCATCGACAGTTTTGTACTTTTTGTGTGACGCACCTGCGTTTCAGCCACCAGCTCCTTGGCTTCTTCCCACCTCTGTTGCTTCAGAAATCCCCAGACTTATTATGCTGGCAGACAGATTTTCTTTTCTCTGACAAATATTTTGAAAGATAATATGACCTCAGCTCCAGTTCAGTCTGTGTGGAGTTTGCAGGTTCTCCCTGCATCTGTGTGGGTTCCCTCCCACAGTCCAAAGACATGTGCTTCAGGTTAATTGGTCACTGTGAATTGCCCATAGCGTGTGTGTGTGTGGGGGGGGGGCAGAATGGCAAACAAGGACCTGCCAACAATTAAACTGCGTTTATTGCTCTTAATTATTTACACTTTATTTTTTTACTTTTCTTATTCAGTCATTGTTATGCACATTATTTCCAGCATCTTCTGTTATGTGTCCAATGTGCTCAGCTGATGGAGGTCGAAATGCGACGATCGATTAGGTCCGGTCTCGTCCTTCCGCAAAATGTATTCGGACGGCGTCCAGAGAAGACGTGAGACCATCACACGGTGGCTAAGAAATGGATGTTTTCAAAATGTGTCCGTCGGTAAAATGCCAGCGACTCCGCCTGACTTCCGTTTTCACGTTTCCTTTCTCTGTGCCGTCACGCTTCTCCGCGGGGCCGAGACCGACCTCCGCCTGCATGACCAACCTGACGGCACTTTTCACCTTCTAGTTACGCTCATAACAGGTGTGTTTGTGCATCTTGTAACCCTGTTCTAAATGTCCCTCCTTCTTATCTTCTAATCTTACAAGTTATTAACCATTTAAACATTATAACAGCGGAGAAAGACAGTAACACTTATTTTAACTGAAAGGCGTGCTGGAAAATTGCCCGATGTGTTAAGACGTGCTGGGAAAATATTGTTTGTGACGCACGGCAGCTACTTTTTCAGCAGAAACGGCCCTTACTTCGGAATTCAATATATACTCTGTCCAAATAAGGAAAGTGCTGAAGCAGCAGTGACAGGAGACGCCGCTGCGGTGACTGATGCAGCACCCGCAGCTCCGACCGGAAGCCGGTGCAGATGAGCTGCTCGGTCCTGCAGGAGCAGATCGATAGACGGAGGATTCGACTTAAAAACGATGCTTTAAGGGCTGCTGCTTACGACATCGCGCTGCCTCGGCCAAGTGCGTGACGCCATACTTCTCTAGCTGCTCCATCGTTCCTCCCGTGTGATGTTTCCATCTCGGGCTGAGCCCCGGCCTTCATTATGGACCGGCTGAAATCTTAAACTAAAAGCTTTTTAAATTTCTGTTTAATTTGGCCCAGGATTTCCTGTAACGATTAAATACGCCACTGCTATGAATAAGAGCACAAAGTCTTTGCTGTTTAAATTGATATGCGGTAAATAATATTTTTCCAGGGAACGGCCTCGGTCACGTCTGAAAACATGCTTTCTTTAAGCAAAAATCAGTTCTCACAGCCTGACATTTGTTGCCTTTAAGCAAAGTGACTCGAATATCATACAATCAAGCGTGTGTTTAAAAAAATCGCCTGTTTTTATTGCAGCTTCCAGACGGCGAATGGGTCCTGAGAACATCTGCCTACAGGAGAAACGTGGGGCTCGTGTGTCTCTGTGAACCTCAGAGCCCTTCTGTCTGGATCCGGCAGCTCCTGGTAGGAAAAAGTGTGGACAAAGAACGGTCCGCAGAGATCTCCAAGAGCAAAGCCTGGGCAGATCAGGGAAAGCGGGACCCAGCCTGGACGGGGGCCCAGGGGTCGTGTTCACTGAGGGGTCCTGGTGGCTGGGCGGCCCTGCTTAGGTTGAGACGGCCAAGTGGAAGCATCGCTGGCATGAACCTGAATGCTGTGGAAACCAACTCCAGGAACATGTAATATCACCACTAGAATGGGAGGTGGAAAAGTACCCATACGTCGTTCTTCTCACATCCACATCGGTTCTGGAAGCAAACTTCTCAGTCTGTTTTCTGGATGGAGTTCCCCTGGAGGAGGACGACGCCTCCACTTTAGACAGGATGTCAAGGCTGGGGGCGGCGTCTCCCCTTTTTGTGGATGGTATTTGTCCTGGTCACCTTTTGCGACTTATATTAGGTGAGATGATAGTTAAAGGTGGAGTTAACAGGTAGGCAGGTAGGTGGCGCAGTTGTCTAGGTTGTCCTTCTATGCCCTGAAGGTTGTTGGGTCGGATCTCACTCCTGCTATAACGCCCCACGTGAAGGATAAATCACTGCCAACTGGCGCCGTTAAAGCGCGCGCTCAGCGAGGGGGCGGGAGGTGCAGCTATGTGAGGCGCCACTAGGTGGCAGAGCTCGTTCATCGCTTTCGAGCCTCTTCTCCTCCAGCCGCTGCGGTAACACCGGCTGGGGGTCCTAAAGAAACGGGCCATCACCCCCCGCCGCGACGCCGGCCGTTTATTCCCCGTAAAGGGGACAGCGGAAGCGAAACGACTGTCATCTATTTTCACTCATCAGTCCTTGTATCCTGTCAACCCCTGATAAATAAGACGCCGCACACGCCGTTCCCGCACGTACCCCGCGCTGCCCATCTCTCACCTGGGCACCTACATGTAAAGGCGACACCTGAGGCATTTTTCCCCGCAAAATGTTTGTTTTTTGTGGATTCAGCGCCACGCCGCGTGCGTCAATACGCACGTCACACACCGGGCGCGCGCGACGGAGACAGAGACGAACCTGGGAGGGGGGGGGCGCGCGCGCGGGGATTCTGTGGCGGGATTTGGTGACCTGTAACCGCGTCCGTAACGGGTTTTCTAACCAACGACGCGGTTTGTAAAGGTGCGTTTTTCGCTAATAAATCGTAATCGCCCCCTGTTGCCAAGGTGATGGGGTGACACTGTCCCCACCCGTCCCCTCCGGGGAATGACAAACAGATACGTGAGACCGCGCGCTTCGCGGTTCACCTGGACACGCCGTCAGTTCACTTTGTCACTTTAACCGTCCGCGCACAGGTTTATATCACGTGTGACGTGTCTGTCTGGCGCCGGTGTGTGCGCGCGCGATCGACCTGTTCGGCTCGTGACAGCCACGCTCTCCGCCCCCAACGTGCATCTCTGAGAAACTGAGGCACCTGCAGCGACGGTTAACACGGGGACGGGACGCGTCGTTCTCGCGACTGTGACGGCGACTGGTCCCCGCGCGTCGCTGCACACGCGGCTGACTCACCGCACGCGCGCGCGCGCGCGCGCACACACACACACACACACACACACACACAGAAAGACACACGAGATCTGCAACACAGCAGGAGCTACAGCGGCGCTGCTCACAGCAGCCAGAATTAGAGGGGGGATTGTACTGGGGGGGGGGGAGAGAGAAGGAGGGAGAGAGAGAGAGGAAGGGAGGGATAGNGAGAGAGAGAGAGAGAGGGAGGGAGGGAGAGTGAGGGATAGAGAGAGAGAGAGAGACAGAGAGAGAGGGAGGGAGGGAGAGTGAGGGATAGAGAGAGAGAGGAAGGGAGGGAGAGTGAGGGATAGAGAGAGAGGGAGGGAGAGTGAGGGATAGAGAGAGAGAGAGAGGGAGGGAGGGAGAGTGAGGGATAGAGAGAGAGAGAGAGACAGAGAGAGAGGGAGGGAGGGAGAGTGAGGGAGAGAGAGAGAGAGGGAGGGAGGGAGAGAGAGGGAGAGAGAGAGGGAGGGAGAGAGAGAGGGAGAGAGAGAGAGAGAGAGAGAGAGAGAGAGGGAGGGAGAGTGAGGGAGAGAGAGAGAGAGAGAGACAGAGAGAGACAGAGGAAGGGAGGGAGAGTGAGGGATAGAGAGAGAGACAGAGAGAGAGAGAGGGAGGGAGGGAGAGTGAGGGATAGAGAGAGAGGGAGGGAGGGAGAGTGAGGGATAGAGAGAGAGAGAGAGAGGGAGGGAGGGAGA
>UFQX01005290.1:48895-128833 GCA_900497675.1 Arapaima gigas | reverse complement strand
TCTATCTATCTATCTATCTATCTATCTATCTATCTATCTATCTATCTATCTATCTATCTTCCTGCTGCTTTTTTAAATCTAATTTACTTTTTCTAGCACTTTATATGTTTTAGTTTTGCTGCTTCATGCCATAAGGAAACCAAACATTATGACAATGTTTTAGCCTGACAGCAGATACCAGAATAGTGCCGTACTGTTAACTATCCATTGCAGAAAAGGTCAACGTTCATTCTGTACAATAACTCATACTGATTAAAACATCTGGACACCTTTTTTGAATAATTGACTTCTTGATCACACTTTCGAAAAATACTGCAATATTTGTCCCTCCCTCATGTATGTGGATGTATTTATAAGCTGCTGTTTCTGCATTTATGTTACTGTGACCCAGCGTTGCCGTTGTTGCATTAAAAAAATAAAAATATAGACTATAATAAGAATAAGCATCTTCTGGCAGCTTTCTAATGATACAGGTCACCAAAGTTCTGGAATTTAGCTCATACTTTATGAATATATGAATATTATCATACTTTTACGAAGTCGCCTACAAACAAGGTTCATAAGATTTGTGGCAACGCTGAATGGGAATTTAGAAAAACATTTTAAAAATGCGGAATGGGTACGAGAGGGAACGGATATGAAGCGTAACCAGGCGAGAAGGTGGCCTATATTGGCAGCTGGTTTTCCAGCGAATAGCTGATAAAAACACATATCTGCCATTATTAAGCACAGTTTACGGCATTTGGATGAACGGCACCCCTGAAACTGCCTGCAGGGACTGAGGGAAACTTCCTCATGACAAATACATGTTAATTATGGCAAGAAGGGGCTCAGCAAGCACTGCGAGTGAATCTGCAAACACTTCAGCTGGGATGGAATCCGGCAAACGGGTAGTGAAAAATAAACAGTTTAAGTTCCAGTTCCTGTTTGCTGGAGAAGCTCTTCTCCTGCAGGGTGAGATAATCCAGACCCTCCGGAGAGTCGGTCGCCAGCAGCTGGATCGAACGGCGTAAAATTGTCAGATTTGTTGTCGTACGAGCGCGCGGCGGCCACGCGAAGGGCCGCGGCGTCGTCGCCGTTCAGGGCCGACGACCTGAGCGCAGGGGAAGGGCGAGGGGATGACAGGCCCGGAGAAAGGTGGCCGCTGGCTTTGCTGTTGTCACCTCTCCCACGGGAGATAATTGTTTGACACTTTGGGACATTGAGCTTAACTGACCGCTAGAACCACCTCTGAGAAGAGCAAATAAGGGCCGCAGTGTCAAAGTCCAGCCTGCTCCTTTTCACCTCCATTAAAGACGGTGTCAATGATCACTGTTTGACCACCTGCGCAGAGGTCATCGCCCCCCCGTGTTGCTTTTTTTTTTTTTTTTTTAAAAAANCATGCCCCCCCCCCCCCCTGGCCCCTTCCAACCCCCCCCCCGTTTTTTTTTTTTTTTTTTTTTTTTAAAAAAGCTGATTCCCCCTCTGTCAAAATAAGACTCAATAAATTAGAACAGTTCTCAAATTCTCACATTTACCTGGACTGAGTCGTTTTTAGAAGTTTAATTTCGGCGTCCCCGCAGATTTGTGTTGCGTTTTTTAATTCTTTCTGAGCATCACTGCCTATTAAATAAAAATAAATGAATTCCCGCTGCGCGACTTTCCAAACAGCTGTAAGTTAGATCAGTTCCTCGGCTTCTGTTAAACGCAACGGCCGAAACCCACCCGGCAAGATGCTTTTCCCCTCCGGCCTTATTCATTCCCAGCAAAGCATTAAAAACACCGAAACACACTTTGAAAGACAATCCGCCATCTCAGCGCCAACTAGGATTAAATTGTACGAAATAGCGTTTAATGAAAGGGGACAAAAAAAGAAAAGGCAGAGAAAAGACAGAAGCCCCTGTGCTTGCGCTGCTCCCAACAAGAGAATAATCCCTCATTAAATTGGTAATGACCGAAATTCACTGTCCTCCAAGCCCCCCTGCGGACCTATTGTTTCACACACACCTCAAACAGTAGCCATTCACAGCTTCACGTCGGACCCTCAAGGGCAGAACCCCCAGCCAACACCCGTATGATCCCTATCTTACGAGGCACATTAAATTATCCTTGACATTCTGTAGACGTGAGGCGACATTTATTGGTTTAACAGTTTGCCAACAAATGAGTCGCCTTCTGAAATTCGCTTCTACTCTAATAATTGTTATATGAGTGTTTGGTTAGCTGCTAACACTGATCTTTGTGTCTGTATCTCCAGAGACACAGACTTGATTTTCCTTTGGAATCATTTAATATAAACAGAATTAGTTAATCAATCAAAATCTTTATAAACCCCCCCCCCAATAAAGGCGATCGGTACTCAACCAAATTGGTTATCTTTTGTATAAATGAGGCAGCTTTGAGGGACCACTGACATGTGAGGGCAACTGCAACCTATGGAGTCACAGTTCTAGTTTTGTCTCCTTAGATGTTCTGGGATCAGTTCTTGCAGTTTTGGGCCACTTTCCACAAACTCAGGGCTCATGAGCGTGTTTGGGACAGACAGGATGGGCCGTTTGCTTTTCAGCTGGATCTTTGCCGCTTGGCGTAAAGTGCGATGAGACGACTGATCGGCTGAAGAGAATCCACAGCCCTCGATAGGTGGCCCGTTGAGGGGCAGTAGATGATTTGGTGGTTAGCCTCACGCGACTCTCAGGAGGAGAAGAGAAGCACGGAAAGCCTGAGAGAACTCCCAGCCAGGTGATCACAGTCCGGTTCCTGTGGGCTGCAGTTGTGCCACAGTGTCAGATGCCTCCATTACATCACCAGTGGGACTTGTGGTTATTCATTTTGGTTCAATATTGGGCTCCTTTGTGTGGATCAATGAATCATTCAGGAAAAAAAAAACGTGGTAAACGTGCCTCCGCACAACAGCTGCAGGATTGTAGTTGATAAAATATCCGACGAGTAGAAGCACCACCTCTCAGCACCCGGGCTGCTCGAGATTCGACGGCAAGAATTATTTATTGTCGAACTGCCTTATACAGCTGGGATGCAAGGAAGCGTGAAATGAGGAACCTGGAAGTTAAAAGAATGGGGGAAAAAAGGAATGGTGCTAAAAAGATAACACAGACACATTAAAAGTAAAGGTCTGTGCAGTAGTATAGACCATAAATGGATGAACAAATGCAAAAATGGACAGGTAAACATGCACGCATGAATGCATAAGGGTGTGAGTTTGAATCCAGTTCCGTCTGCATGGCTTTCTTCTGGGTGCCCTGGTTTCTTCCCACAGTCCAAACACATGCATTTCAGGTTAACTGGTCACTATGAATTTCCCATAGTTTGTACATAGAGTGTAGCTGCGCTGTGGCAGACTAGCGTCCCATCCAGGGCATTGGCTCACATCCCGGTGACTGTGGGAGGGGATCGCCCAAAAGTGACCCTGACCCGGGTTGAGGGAAACGGGTGGAAATATTGAGAAGGCTTGAAAAGAGACGGCTGCAGGATTGCGTGTGAGTCGGATGGAAATGAGTGAACACGCTTCCATTTGTGTGGACAACAGACAAAGGCAAGACAATAGGCCAGGAAGGGACTGAATACCAGATGAACCGGTAGGGCTTCCTGAAGGTTCTTACCTTGAAGCAGCCCACCTAGTTCTGTAGAAGTGGACCAGCCATCTGGGCACCTTCCACACGAGGAAGTTACTTTAATCAAAAGGGGTTTATAAAGTCCAAGATTTATACTGATCTCGAGGATGTCTGAACGGGAAAGGGTTCATCTCTCAATAAGATAACTGAACATGTTCAGTGATATTGGTGCTGGGCATTAGTTCCATTTATATCACGTATCATTTCCGTGCAGAACTTCTACCACCCCTGATTCGGTTAGGTTGATGTTGATGGGTAAATATGCTAAATTGATTCAATTACCCAGTAATAGTAACACGAGTCCCCAAAACTCATGGGAAAAATGAATGAGCTGCTAGAAAGAAAAAATCGATGCAGAACCGTGAGCTACGGTTTGATCTCAACCATCTACTCTGTTTAGACTGGATACTAGATGGCATTCGTGTGGCCAAAACCGCTGGACACCTTTGTGTATTGGAGGCAGATGGGCAGGTCCCTTCCCTCACAATAGGAGAAGGCTGTGCTTCTTGTCATGTCCCAGCTGAAGGAAAGGGATGCCATTCTCATCCACCAGGTCAATTGTTTTGTCCCCCCCCCACCTTCATTAGGAACCCATCTGCATTGCTTTACCCCTGGACCTGAATGGTCCACACCCTTCTGCTTTTTTTTTCAAAGCCAATAAAAGCCAAATGAAGAAAAAAAGAATAAATCGGTTCTGTTAAACTGAGAAGGAAAATGATATCATGTAAATATTTGGGTTTTTCTCTTAACATCGGGTGTGGAATTATGGGGTCCTTGTGAACAGTGGACGGCGGCCAGCAGCAGATGTTCAGCCGCTGGAGAGCAGGAGAAGGAGGAGCGCCGGCTTTCAGACAACCTCCTTTCGTTTTCAGTCCCATTGTGAGAAATCCGCTGGCAAGCTTCAGCCGGGGGATCGTGGTGGTCGAAGCCCGACCTCCAGCCTGGACAGAGACGCGCTCGGCTGCTGTGTTTGTCTTGTCCATTAAGCGCTGTGGTGTCAGAGAAGGTCCGTAATTAGAAAGTTCGAGAGTCAAAGAGAGCGGCCGTTTGAAGGTGTGTTAATAGCTATGTGGCCCGCAGTTTTGCGCCACTTCTCAATGGTGGAAATGAGGTTGGCAGAGTTTGCAGAGCTGCCCTTAATCCGGGTTAAAAGAGCGGCTGCCGCGTCTTTACGCGCGGCGAGCGCGCAAACACGCCGCTTTCGCGTCTCGTCTTTCCACCTCAGCTCAAATTAAGAGCAAATAACTGAAAATCCACCTTTAATATGTCTCTCTTGCACCGAATACCTCCGGACTTTTGCCCTGCAAGTTGTTAAACTTTCGACTACGGCACTGAAACAGGAGGTCCATGAACGCGAACACATGGAAGAAGCGCTTTTTATGACAGTTGTACTTTTTCCGTCCAGCAGCGTGTTATAAACGTGTCGAATGTGAATACGTGGATGTCAGTATTTATTAAACGTCGTGTTAGTTGTTTAACTTGTTTATCAGATGTGTTCGTCGATGAGGAGAGAAGAAAACACCGCGCGTAAAAGGTGACGTTTCGGCCACCGAAGTCGCGTAATGACCGTGTCGGTTGGCATCAGTTCGATGGAAACCGGGGTAACGTGAGGACGGGATCGTGTCGCCCGGGACACGTTACAGCTCCTCAGTTCTGCGGAAACACCGCGCACGTTAAAAGAAACGCTGTCGACAAGGTGCGACTTTGAAAGCCATCAGCGAGAGGCGGAGCAGGAGGCGCGTCCACCGGCTGCGCAAATCCCGCAGCTCGGTTGTACCCAGAGCCCCATGAGCACCACGGGAGGGGGGACCTATTAAATCGCCATAATAAAAAAATAAAACAACTTAACTGGCATAAAAATACTCACAGTACTGTCGGAAGCATCGGATGATCAAAAAAGCACACACATGATCAAAAAGCACACGTGCTTTTCAATCACAGATCTCACCTTATTCGAGCAGCAAACTGTGGCAAATTCTAAAACAAATCAAAAGGAGAAAAACCAAAGCAAAGCGTTTGCGCCACTGAGAGGATTTGCCGTGCGTAAAATGTAGAGGTTCGAAATAAAACGCGGTTTATTAGAAAATCTCCTTTATTGTCTAATTATATTAAAAGTGATGTCAAACTCAGTGTTGAGCAGCATGTTTGCTCTGTTGCTTGTTCGGCATCTGTACACTTGTTTGAGATTTGGGCCATGAAATGAGATAATGCCGGGACATCAAGGTCTTCTCAGCTGGACTGATTTGCTTTCGGCCCTGAAATCCTTTCAAGAATTTGTACGGACCTCTCGACAGCTTCTATTGCTCTTACACGTTTAAGCTTCCTCTAGTATCTTCATCTCGTTATGGCAGGGCCATTAAGACCCTCAGAGGCCCAGCGTGGGGGTCCTCAATCAATTAATTGGATCTCTCGTGGGACCGGTCGTTTTTGTCATCTGCTGCTGGCCAAGACAAAGACCCTGCGGGGGCCGTTGACACCTCAGCAGTGGAGGTGGGTATATAAGGAGTTCCTAAGTTTGCGGGTACTTCACACATCTCCTTGCAGCAGGAGCGAGAGGGGGTTTTTTTCGGGGGGGGGTTGGAAATCTCGAGCAGAAGACATGGACTTCCCAGCTGGGCCTTTTGGATCTTACGGATGCGTCTGGCGCCCTTACGGGACCCTGTGCGCCAGCAGACCGAGCCCTGCGGTCGCTAAGCCCACCGGGGGGAAATCTTTCACCATCGACGCGTTGCTGGGCAGCAGCCGGGCGGACGAGCAGAAGAGCCCTGGACGCAGGGGACACCAACCTGGTGCTTCTTCTCCAGTGGCTCTTCAAGGACCGATGTGCTCACCGCTGCCACATTACCTGTACGTGCAAAACTTTGCGCACTCCCGGCCGGCTTGCCCTGCGTACTGCGCGCCCTTGTCCTTCCAGCCGTTCCCGCTGCCTTGTTACACTCAAGGTACACACCGCACACGCGTGAAAATCTTCTGCTGACTTTTTACAACCGCCCACACTTTCATCCCGTCCGGTTTTAATCTGACTTGCGCTTGAATTCATCCGTCCGTGTTTTCTCATGTTTGGCTCGCTCTCCGTGTGCTTGTATCCTTCGTGTTATTACACTGCGAGATGTTACACTTGTTCTGTGTGTGACGTGGGTGATGTGGCTTCTCAGAACCCCCGTCCAAGGCCCATCTTCAGTCTTACAAGCACAGGGCGGGGAAGTCCAAGCGGATGCGCACCAGCTTCACCAACGAGCAGCTGTCCCGCCTGGAGAAGGAGTTCTCCCGCCAGCAGTACATGGTGGGGTCCGAGAGGTTCGTCCTGGCTTCATCGCTGCAGCTCACGGAGGCTCAGGTAAGCACCACCGTGAAGCACCTGACACGCCGCCTAGAGTCGTTGCTCATATGTCGCATTCATTTTTTTTAACGTACGTTGAATCCATCCGTCGGTTATTATTAACCGCCATTCCGGAATTACTGGGCTATAAAACGAGCCTTGGGTGGGACAGAGATCCATGGCAGGGTGCCCCCCCCCCCACACACACACGTTAGTTTTGTGGTGACAGCGCTCGACAGGCACTAGGGAAGGTTCAATGTTGAACAGTTTTACGCGTAGGGACAGTTGGTTACCAGGGTTACAGTTAAACTTTACTATAGAGAACAAGCTGACAGCTGAGGAGAGAAAAAAATCCCCCTGCTGCGGGGGCGGCGTGAAAAATAAACCTGGGATCCACGTGGCAGTGGCTGTATTTAGGTAACACCTTTGTCAGCAGTGCAGTGTCTCACACACACACACACACACACACACACACACACACACACACACACACACACAGTGAAATTTAGTCACCAAATCCCCAGAAACACGAGTGTTTGGACCGTGGCACAGGCCACCGTGCGACGGGGGGGGGGGCACTACAGCCACTCGGTGGGTTTAGTTATCCAGACCATCTCCAAAATGGCTGCACTGGTGTTTCCTGGCAGGTGAAGGTCTGGTTTCAGAACAGGCGCATCAAGTTCCGGAAACAGAGTCTGGACCAGCAGCAGGCCAAGCTGGCAAAGGTGGGCGTCGGCGGGGGGCAGAGGGGCGCGGAGCGCGAGCCCCGGCACGAGGAGGAGGAGGAGGAGGAGGAGGAGGAGTACCACGCGTCTTCGGCTGAGTCCGACGTGGACATTGAGAGGTCTGACCAGTGAGGACCCCCCCGTCAACCGTCCAGCCCCCACTGTATATACGTTTGTCTGTATAAAAACCTCGATCTATTTTATTCATATTTAATAATAAATGTATATTTTTAAAAGGTCTACGGTGTGTATTGAGTTTTCCTCACACTGGTCGTGAAGAAGCATTGAAGACACGAGTGAAACCACATCTGGATGGGAGGACAGGCAATCGGGGGGGTTGGATTCGAACCCGCAACCAACCGGCCCAAATCCTCAGACCATAGCGCTGCTTTTCTAGATGTTTCACGTTATTCTCCACAGGCTAAAATCTACCCCCACTTACATCCCCACGAACCTATAACTCCACTGTTAAGCAGTTAATAACGTACCGCCGGTTAAATAACGGCTCCTTACCCGCTTCTATTCATTCACGGCTGTAACCCGTTTTAAAATGTTTCACGATTTTGTTCTGACATTTTATTTTCGTTAAGTCGCCCTGGATGCTGGTAACTTTCAGCTCGTGTTTATTTTTCTAACTGGAACTGTTTTCTCGGGAAAAAGTTCAAACGGGGCGCTTTAGAACTAACCGACGGCCGCTTACAGAACCGGGCATCCGGCCGTAGGTTCGAATCTCACACCGATGTTTGCGGGTAGCTTAGCACGAAACCCTCACGTTAGAAGTCGCCTTTGAGGAAAAACAAACATCGGCTGAACTAATAAAACGAACAGGTGAGCAATAACACAAACGCGGTTCTGTTCAGACATGCAGTGTGTTTAATAAGACGTGGTGTCGTTATTGATGCAAACATGACATTATTAAAATTTCAAAAAATCACTGGAATAAATTTATTTCGAAGTAATAACAGTCAATACCTCAGATCTGTACTGTATAATAACAATACACTGTATTATAAAACAGAATATATACTATATTTTATTGTCTGGAATATCAATTCCTGCTAATAAAAAACCGCCCTCACGTGTCCTTTTGAGGGGCTTCACTTACAGAAATTTGTATTATATGAGATCAATGTTGTACTATTAACAAGTTAAAAAAGAGGGTAAAATGACTAAGGTGCGAGAAACATATTTGTAAAGTAAACAGTGACAAATAATTCGGATTCTGATTCAATAACCACAGTGGGTTTTTTCTATTAAAAAAAGTGGATTTTTATTTTTTTTAAAGGTTTCCGCTTGATTTTCATTTCTTTGTAAAAGAATAAAAGTGGATTTTCCTCTAATGAGATTCACAGTCGACTTTCTCTTAAAATTGAACCCATGTGGCAGGAAATCATGATAAAACAAGCAGGATTTTGTTTGCTATTAAATTCACATTCCGCTGTATGGGCGACATGAACTTATGCAGCAGGTCGTCCTTCTTGGACCAGACCGGGGTCTGTTGCCGAGCTATAACAAGGCCGAAGAGGGATTCGAACCAACAGTCGTCGGGTAACGTGGAAAGAGCCGCAGAAACCTTGCTGTTCGACGCCTCTGATGAAACACGAGCTCTTTTCTTACAGCATCTTCTGATTCAGAATAAGACGCCTTACCCCCCCCCCCCATTATGTTTTGTCCTGGGAAAATTAAATTAAACACCCGGGTAATATTTGATCAGGACATCTTGAAAAATGTTTTTAAAAATTGTACACCTTGAAACTCTTTTAAAAAAGCTGATCCGAGGTGTTAACCATCTTCTCGCGTCTACTATCCTTGTCATTTGTGGCCACAAATTACTTTCCACACAAGCAGAATTATGCTGGAAAGTTCCATGCTATCGACGTCAGATTTTTCTCTGGGTATTGGAAGTGTAAAACGTCACAACATGCAAATAGGAGCACATCGATCAAGGTCACTGAGACATTAAACATCAGGGTTTCCTTAACCAGAGATTTCTTTATTATCCTATAATGATAAAGTGTTATTTCGCAGTGGTGCAGAGGCAGGACCCGTCCTGGAAGAAGGAACAAGTGACAGTTTAAGGAGACAGACAGATGCTGCGGGGGAGAGACGAGTGGCGTCCGTGTGACTTTGGTGAAGAACCTGCTGTGACAGTGGATGGCATGAAAATCTGGTTTCCTTCCAGACGCCCGAGGCCCTCAGAGTGAGATGTCGACAACTGTGACCTTTATTTGGTTCGCATTTGATGTAAAACGGGTGTCTATTAGTCAAGCAGCATGTGAAGCCCACCTCACCCCGCATCACCCCTCCTCCCCAGCCCAGAGGCCTGAGCTCAGATGGGCATCAGCGTTGCTCCAGGCTACTGCGGATTAGCGATGTTCGCTGGATGAAGATGTCTGGCCGGACCCCGGAGTATAATCTGGTTGCGGCAGCGTGTCTCCTCTGGCTGTGGATCTCAGGATGGCCCACTTGGGGTAAAAACCATTCTGATCTCAGGGCAGACATATTAAAAGCTAATGTCCTTTTCCCACAACAATGAGCTGCCTGCTGGGCTGGCAGACGGGGATGAGCCGGGGGGACCAATCAGCTTCACTGGGGTCCACCAGCGGCTTAAGGACATGGGACACGCTGCCAACTCTGTCTTCTCGGGCCCCCTCGGAAGGGGAAAGTAAACAGGTGCGTCTCCAAATCCAGGAGCGAACGGACCATTTCGTACCAGTACGTGACCTGAGGTGAGCGTAATAAAAATCTTTTTTTTGTAATTTTTCCAACTTCCCGTTCAAAACTGGGCTGCGTTTTTATGACAAGACTGTCACGGTCAAAATCGATCTCAACAAAACCACGTCGCACTACTTTAAAATATTTCCACACCGCATTCGGTCCCCATTCTTCTAAGGTGGATGCAAGGGGGCACCCCCCCCCGGAATTGACCTTTTGTCAAAGGGCCTCGTAACCAAAGACAAGGGAATTTAACCTCACGAAGAATTCCACATATTTTTTCGGCAGCCACAGGTGCTGACGTAAGAGAAAAACAGACTGTAACAGTATTTAAATCACCGCAATCCATTTACTGAGAACGCAGCTGCCCGCCTTTGGCCTTCTTCACATTTGTAATTAAAGCTCTAGCGGAGGCTTTGGGTTTAGCGTGAGGGTGGATCTGATGCGATCAGAAGCGCTTTTCCGCCAGCCGGACCTAATCCCATTGTGGAGCGGAGCCATGTGGCCCGTGGCCCCATGGGAAGCGCCTGGGAAAGCAGGGGGGCCACCCCAATTAGCACAGTGGAAAAGAGATACTGAAACTCCATCAGTTAAGCCGTGTCTGTTGCACCAGGCAGCGTCATAATCACATTTAGGCTGCGTTAGATCTTCATTTGTTGCCCTTGTTGGAAGAATGTCTGCCTTTGATCACTTGCGCTCATACAGCTTTGCACAATCTGCTTATATGAGGAAGACCACGTGACTCAGGCGGCTGCTGGAACGAACCTTCAGACAGATGTTCCGGCAGTATCTGCAGGATTTTTGGTCCCCGGCCTGGTTTAGATGCGATAAATTGCTGAGGAGACAATAAAAGAACAAGCGGACGAGGGTTATATCCTGAAATGGTTCCTTGAGTATCAGCTCCTTGGTCCAACTTTCCTTCCAGTGTCACAAAGCGTCACCTGTTCCGTTCCCCGCGTGTTAAGACTCGGAGCAGGAGATCCTCCGTCTTAAGCTGCGCATCCATCAGTGGGAAGGAACTCGAACCCTCAAAGGAGACGCTGTCACCCCCCCCCTCCACAAAACAATGCTTCGCCGGTTTATGAAAGTGTATTTATTTCCTTTATTAAGCCAAACAATTATCAAAAAAAAAAAACGCGACATTAAAACCAAAAAAAATGAACAACAGGCCAGAAAACTCTTCAATTTTTCCCCCCAAAACGCAGTCCCCCCCATTCAGTCCACCTCCAGAAACAAACAAAAACACTAATACATGCATTCACATCCCCCACAAAAATGTCACACCAAATATCAAACGTTAATTCCAAATTAAATTGTCAAAATTACTTAATTAATTCTACATTGATAAAACAGTCACATTCGTTTTACATTCATTTTAACACATTTAAAAAAATATTCAATTAAAAGTTAATCCGCGGAGGATCCATCCCGACCTTCTGGCAAAATGTCCTATAACTGTTGCACGTTTCCAAACAATATCGACACCAGATCCAGACGCTCTCAACCAGAAGCAACCAACCAAAACACAAACTCCATCTTTCACTAACAAGAAATACTTAAAACTTGTAACACGCATCAGTTTATGGAAATATTCACCTTTTTAATTACAAAAGACTCAGATTCAGAAATAAAACAGCTTTTTTGTCAGTCACCCTGTTATTTTACCTCCTTTCTGCAGGTGGAAGGCGGTTGGTATAAGAATGACAGACACCGTGTTATTTCAGCCACTGGTGGGTTTTTAAAAGGACCAGTTAAGTCCCAGTGCAGCCGCTTGTACCCTGGTACAGCGGGGTAAATGTAGGGGAACAAAGATAAGTTAGGACTGTAAGAACATTTAATAAAAATAACCCCTGTTTTATGTGAACTGGGAGGTTTTAGGGAAAACAGACCCTTCAGGTTGTCTGGAAGCTGGTAAAAACAAAGTTAAAACAGTAAAACTGGGGCCTGTAACTGTTTTCCACCGTTTCCTCTCACGAGTGTTTCTGCGGTCCTGTAGTTTCCATCACAAGCGTCACCCTCACCTTGGGCTGTCACTCCCGCACACTCATAAATGAGGGGAAGGGAGCGTGTAAAACAGGGTAAAAACGCAGAAAAGGACGCTGCCAGTCGAAACGTGATTTAGCTTCAAACCTGGAAAACAACACACCGGCGAAGCACTTTTTCACGACGACAGCCGGGAAGTTTAAAAGAAAAGGTGTCAAGGAACCGGCTACAACCGCAGCTGTCATCCAAACAGAAAATAAGTCAGAGGTGAGATAAAAAGATGACAAAATGGACTAAAAAGACACGGCCGACCTCAGTTGTTAGGATTTCCTCACTGTGAAAAGCTTCTTCAGACCATGCTGAAGATATCATACCGACGTGGGCCGTGTCAGGGCTGCCTTTACGGCCGGTTACAGGCGATGAATGAAAATATAACAGCAAAAGCAAAGTTGCTAATATGCATGTTAGCAGAAATGCTAACATGACCTTCTGAAAAGTCATCTGTTACTAAGGACGCCGCTTCGATACAAACATTTTTTTGCCAGGTATTTCAGAATAGCTGATTCTGTGTCTCAAAAAAAAACTTTAAACCAGGGGAGTCACAGCTGGTTACGTTTCAGGGAGCAAAATATTAAATACAAATTAAGAGTTGAAAGCAAATCCTGGCGGCGGGGGGTGGGTCGCGCGCCCTGGGGACACGCCCCCCCGCGTCATTATTCGTTTCCCCTGAACTACAATTAATAGGTAAATATATAACAAATATTTGGCGTCTTTAGCAGACTTGAGTTGTCGCCACTGTTGTCTTTAGGTTTTGCTGCGTTTTACTATAATAAAGTGGGAATCTGTCGCGTAACAAGTTAAACGGCTTCTAAACGGCTTCTAAAGCAGCACAAAGTCACAACGTCCCACTTTCTGCCACATTTGAGCAGAAAGTCTGTAAATGTGGAGGAAATAATGTGGGGAAATTAAATCACGGCAAAACTGCACTGCATATAAAAAGCGCTGGTGTAGTAGTAATAATAATAATAATAATAATAATAATAATACATCTATTTTATATTTGTGGGCATTTGCTGGCATGTTACTTTAAAACAATTATCAGTTTGTTTTTAGGTGAGAAATAATTCCAATCATATTGGTTTACATTTTTACTAATTACCCAACCATTTATTCACTTTACTGGTTACTGTCATTTGCAAAGCATTTTGGTTTATTAATATTTGTTGTCTCCGTTAAACAAAGTATTTTTGGCACAGAAGAGCTTCCTATATTTTATTTCACTTTACTATTTCATTGAATTTTTTTCCTGAAATGATAGACAGATAGATAGATAGATAGATAGATAGATAGATCAATGAATTAACAGATTAAAGTTTTGTCCTATGAATTGATTTATTGGCTATTAATAAATCGATCGATATTTATTCATTTTAATTAGTTCATTTATAACTATTTATTTAATATTAATTGATTTTTAACTAGTGAATTAGTCGATACATCAATACATCGACAGACCGGGGGACAGAAACACAGTTTAAGCCAAAAGCCTGAAATATTTACGCAACTGTGCGTATAAAACGAGTTTTTTTGCCATTAACTTAGATTTTTCAGGTGGTGATTTTTTTTTTTAATCTCTTGCTATCGATGTCGAGACTTTAAATAAGTAAAAGTCAACCCGCACGGGCCCGATGTTGACTTTCCCCGCAAGGGGCTGGATGAAAGTGACGTATCCATGGCAACCACTTTGTTTGCCCACTCGGGGACGCGCCCTGGTCGTGATCTCGGAAACGGGGCGAAGTGAGTCTGTGTGTGTGTGTGTGTGTGTGTGTGTGTGTGTGTGTGTGGGAGGGGGGGTCGTCACATTTCCGCTGCGACTCCCCGAATTGTTGCCCAAGTGAAATGGAAATTGACGACACGGCGCGAGGTGTGAGAATTCACACGCACGCAACATGTTCCCGAGCAGCATGTGGGGCTCGGGGGCTCGGGGGGTCTTTTTCTTCGAGGGCAGCCTATTGTGAAATAGCCCTGGTGCGTTCACTTCATCTAACGGTCATTAACATCCATTAGACGCGTTTGAAGTGACGCGGCTCTTTGTCTCCGAAAAGCGGGTTTCTTATGAAAAACAAAGGCTTTTGAGGGCGAAGCAAGACGAGTAAAACGAGCCTCACAAGCGGCCCACAATGGCGAGATGACATGGCGATGGGCCACTTTTCCCCCTTTTCGGGCGGTTTTTTTTTTCAGGAAATGGGCCGGTTGGCAGTTGTGTAAACAAACCTCCCGGGAGGGGGGGGGGGGGTCCTCAAACTGAGCGATTTTCTGAGGACCCCCAGCTTTTACTGTTTTACTGCTCCACTCAAACATCCAGCCTCTCCTCTTTCCTCAGCTGGTTCCACAGCGGACCTTTCTGGAGTTTTGTGAATAAAATCTGTGGTCTGTCTTTGAAAAGAAATAACTGTCGCATTGGTGTATAAATTATATCAAAATAACTCGTATGTTTTTTTTTGTTTTATTATTATTATATATATATATATATATATATATATATATAAATAAATAAATAAAGTGAATGGCTTTCAGGCGCGCCCGAGGCGCTGGGACCCCCCGCGGAAAAGTGCCACTTTCATCAGGTCCCCAAGAGAGAGAAAATTCGCTGCTGTCGACCAGTTGAACACATTCAGCTCCCCCCAAACAAACGAGACCGTTAGTTTATTCAGGAATCGCCCCCCACTTCCACTCAAAGTTAACACTTCACACTTCACACTTATTTATACATTATTATTGTCGCTATTATTGGTCATTGTCACTCTTCAAATACATTTCTGAAGAGAAGCCAACAGCCGCCAACTAAGTTGAAAAATGCTTGAATGTTTTGTTGCATGAGGTCCAGTGTATAAGACTATTATTAACTAGTCATTCTAACAGTCTTATAACCCTAAATAGTAGTTAGAAGTTGGAAGTTAGCAATCTGGTTAACTAGTGGTTCACTGGTGGGTCAGTGAACCCTGAAAAGGACCCGTGCAGATGTTGTGTTTTTCTGCAGCAAAAAGGACGCCAGTGATTCTGGTCGCACTGAAAACAAACTTGAGGCCTGCAAACTGAAACTGCTCTTAGTCGACTGAAGATCGTGGTTTCGCCCAAAAACTCGCTGTGAAGGAAGCAGCACTCCTACAGTTAACAGGAGAACATCTGCAGTGGAAGACTAAGAAAGACACCAGCAGACAGATCAGTGTACAAATATATTACTTCCAGTTTAATTAATTCAACTGATAGTTAATACAAGTTATGAAACTTACTATGTATAAGTTAATTTCCAGTAAGCAGTGGAAAAATACATTGGTTTGTGCAAAGTCAGGACAGCTCTCTTGAACATTAAGTAGAACAGTAATTGAACATTAAAAGATTTATTGCTAACAAAGTGTTTACACAATCGAGCAGGTTTATGTAAGGAGAACTAGAGAATGTCAGACTAGTGATACTAGCTACAGACATGCAGTTTAAAAACAAAGCACAGCTTTGAAAAAAACACCGGTTTTCCAATCATACTTTTTTAAAATTAAACCGCTAATTTATTAACAGTTTATCAATAGAAAGTCTAACAAGTGCATTTGCCATTTACAACTAGCAGTAGTGGAAAGTTGGCACGAGTAAAAGACATGCGATTTTAAGACACAAAACAGTTCCGGGAGGGATGCAACCTGTTATTTTTGATGCATTTCGGATTAAACGTTAAGTCCAGAGGCTGAAACACTGATAAAGAAGGAATGTTAATATTGCTAACATTCACTCCTAGATGAGCGAGTTCTGCAAAGTGTAAACAACCCTAGTAAGAAGGGAGATTTAAAGAATCCTTCTTTATCAGCTGCTAGAGATGGAGAAAACACCATTTGTTTATGTTAAATCCAGGATTTCAACTTGAATACCTGGCTAAAAGTGGAGGGCAGTTACTGGCAGTGACATGCATGTCAATTATGTACTTGTACATTTAATACTTATTTCAGTTTTGACTTCCACTTGAATGACACCAAAATTAGAGTTTATAGTATTGGCGGACAGGAGGCAAAATGGCAACGGGAAGACCTGTGCAGACCAGTCAAAATTGTGTTTACTTCCTCGCTGCTACACCATACTATGGTACAGTACCTAAAAACGAGTGTGGAAAGTGCCAGTAAGATGGGGGGGGGGTCCAGAGGACGGAAGGTCATTCGGTGGCTCAGTCTGTGCAGTTATACCTGTGACAGAATAAGAGGAAGCTGTGACAGCACAGAGGGGGCCCTGGAGTAGCACCCTGTTTTTTTGGACTCTTAAGACCTGCGTGGCATTTCAAACAAAACTTTTTTAGCAGTGCCATCGATCTACCAGTGCGCTACTGTGTATAAAACAGGAACAATAATAAAACTCCGGTAATCACCTTGCTTTAAAAAAAAAAACAAAGCAAAAAAAAAAAAAACCACAGAATTGATTTTAGTTAAAAGTGGTTTTTTTGGCCCCGTATCCCTTAAAACAGAAAGAGGCTCAGGTTTTAATATTAAAAACGATTAAGTTAAAGTAAGCAGTGGAAAAACACCTTCCTCCATTGATGTGCAAAGTGCTGATACTGTATGACGCACGGTGGTGCTGACAGAACAGCCATACAGTGACAGGTTTCCTGAAGTTGTATTGCTTGAGAACGTGCTTGGCCTGAGCTCCTCTCTACAGAGTTTTATTGCTTTTCTTTTTGCAACCAGTGTGATCCTAAGCCTGGCCCTGTGCTTGTCTTACAGTTGCTAAACCTAACGGGACTGGCACGAATTCAGAAGAGCACGACACGCGTTGGGTTCTGTCCTTCCCGACAATTGTAAACGGTCGCTGAGGGGGAGTAACGTAACCGCGTCGATGCGAGTCCGTTTTAAAACGTTTTACGCCCTCAGTCGGTCGAGTGGAGACTGGATACTAGATGCAATTCACAGGTTCACGTGCCATCCTACAGGGGGCTCCGTTTCTCCACGTGGTCTACAGACCCTTGTTGTAGGTCACCACCTTGCAGTGCGTTGCCATGGCAATCTCCGGCTCCAGCTTGGCCACCTCGATCTGTCGAAAAGAGATGACGTGAGAGCATCCTGTCTGGCTTTGCAGAACCCCTCCACTGTCCCCTACCTGTTCACCTTTCCTTCGCCGTCTTACGTGACAGGGCTTGCAAATCAGCATCAGACAGCAGTTTTGGTGGTACAGTAACTGGCAATTCAGCATCTCCTGATGCCTCAGAACATCTTCTGCAACAGGTGCTCCTCATCTTAGGATGGGTTTCTGCCCCAGTGGCCTGGCCATAAGTCAACTCCCTTATCTGAATATCTTTAAAGCTCAATCCTTATTTGCCCGTTTGTCTGTCCATTTATTCTTTATGCACAGCTTGGTTTTTGAAATTACAGACTTAAAATGGGTGCAAAGGCACTTCTCACCCCAAGTATGGATTCTGTGTTGTAAAAACACACACACACACACACACACACACACACACACTGCACTACACACATTGGTGATATGTGGTTCCAGGCAGATCCTACTTAACTCATCAGGGTGTGGACAAACAGACTGCTTCTCTCTCACACACACACCAGGGAGGGGAGGGGTAGGATGAGGGGATGCAGGAGGGAAGGGCCCCAATAAAGGATCCAAAGTGTAAAGAAATTATACAGCACGTGACACGCACGGCTTTGGACACATTTAACACAAGGGTGGTACCTGGTGATATATATTTTCTTACTTTTCTTCTTTCAACCTTCCAATTGGACTACGACCAGCACGCAGGTCACTCTCTGCGGCATCCGCCTGCTCGACCTCACTAACAGTACTCGTGTACTAAATACACTGCTTTAAGGGTAACAGTTAGTAAATATGACGTGTTAGAAATACGAGGTGCCTAGTCCACACATTTGGCAGTTGCATGTGATGAAGGAATAAGAAGCCACAGGTACCTGGGACATCTGTGGGAAGAGGCTAATAGCCAGCGGCAGGGCAAGGCCAAAGGCAGCCAGACACACGAGGCTGTGAACAGGCAGCACGAGCCGGCGGTGCGTTTGGAGGAGAGGAAGTCTGGGAAACATGAAAACACAGGGGGACAAACCAGCGTCTAGGTCACGGGGTCAACGGATATATAGGGACAGTGTCACACACCATAGCATAGGCCAGTCAGGGTCCAGAACACTGGGATACAGGAGATCTAGTTACATACAACTCTGACACGCTTGCAATGATTCACCCGGAATGTTTGTCTTCCCTGGATCAAAACTAGGCAGACAGTTTGAGTGTAACGTACTTCTCCAAGAAGGCCATTATAATTGGTGGGAAGATGAGAATTGGCATGGGAAGGACCACTCTTGTCAGGGCCGTTTCTACAAGCGCCTGAAAAAAAAAAAAAAGTCACGTGAACAAATCACTTCAGCTTCAGATATAGTCTTTTTTCACGTTGATATATTGATACACACCATTTATAGGACTGTAAATATGCCTTACAATAATGTGCTGTTTTTATTCCTGGTAAATTCCTTCTATGTGCAAAGGTTAAGAAACTATTCAGCCCACATCCCATTTTTCCACTATGCAAGATCTCCCAATGTGCAATTTTTATTTTTTGGTAAGAAAAAAAATAGTGATAGACAAAGAAACATAAATATATATTCTATACCACTTTCACACCCCATTTTCACCTGTAGTTGGTAGGCTCAAGCTCAGTCCTCTTACAAGTGGCCTGGGAGTTGCAGTATTTTTGCTGCTCCTAAGACTGTGGTCTTCTAGACTGAGACTAATGTTGTCATACCTAGGATCTGGAGGAGCCACTTTTTCAGTTTAGGGGTCAGGACCTTAAGATCTCCTATCACCAATTGGATTACCTTGGTTTTCACCTTCCACATTCTCTCCAGTTCTTTCAATCCCTAGTATTTCTCCAGCTTCTCATATTCCGTCTTCGTGATGTTTCCATCACTCAGAATCTCCACATCTCTCAACACTGCTGTTTTCTCCTCCTTATCTGTCACCGCTATATCTGGTTGGTTGCCACTACCTGTTCATCTGTCCAACACCAACATAGTGGCTGATAGTGACCGACCACATACAGGAGGTGGTATCTCCACTTGGTACCTGTATCTGTAACCACTCTTAGTAATGATCTGGCTGAGGGGGATCAGGCCCGTGCAGAACAGCAGTGGGGACAGTTCATCCCCTTGGCGTAAACCGCACTTTATGGTCACCCGGGCAACTGTCTTTAAGTTGATTTCTAATGTTGTCCTTCAGTGACCCGCTGAGTTCATGATGGCGACTTTTAGCATCTTATTGACATACAGTGCCAGGCATTCCAGTATCCATTTGTGCGGCACTGAGTCATACGCTTTCCTCTCTAACATCAGACAAAAAGAATATTTACATTTACAAAAGAACTGACAGAAGGTGACGTACTAATTTTTTACATCGCTGCAGTCAATCAGTAAATCGCTTTCTAAACAACTTAGGTACTGCGCTGCAACTGCAAAGGGTGTGAACAGTTTTTGAGTCTGATCGTGTCAACCTTCACTGAATTTACTAGAGTGGAAAAAATTGTATAAGGCGCCAAATACTTAACTGAACAGTGACCAAAGAATTCAGCTTAAATCTATTCTAAATTCAGAATCTGAACCACTAATACGTGCAGAAAAATGTGTTGGGGGCTGAATGCTTTTCCAAGGCATTATCTCTAGCTAATCCATTATACTGTGAGAACTGCAGGATGATTTCAACATTTTTCAACAGGTGCTTGAGACTAAACGGGAAACCTTACTGCCTTATTCTGTGGTCAAATATAAATGATTTTGGTTAGATCTAGAGAATCCGAAGGGCACGCTGAGAACTCACATGCTTAGCTGCAATTCTGGAGGTGCCCACCACATTTCCATTGCTGTCCAGCACATCGATGCCCTCCTCCAACTCACTGTGCCTCATGAGCCCCACGTTGCAGATATTGGCACTGGCTGTGGAAGATTGGAGGGACATGTGAATGTGTGGAGGTCTTAGAGACGGGTGGATACATGGAAATGTGGCTTTTTGGCACTTGAGGCATGGAAGTATAGCTCTAATGTAACAATGGTATTGGAAACATGGCTGTTGAGGACTGAAAGGGACAGAAGCATGGATATGGAGGATCGGCAAAAAGAGAAATGTGGTTGTGGAGGAATGGGGAAGTAAAAACAGAGCTGTGGAGCACTGAGGACAGATTGGAAACATAGCGATGAAGAACTAGGGTGCAACAGGACCACGGCCATTGGGAAGGAATGGGGAAATAAAACACACATTTTGAGGGGTTCAGGGACAGAAACATGGCTGCAGGGGATGCATGTGTAGCCATGGAAAATCCCTTTGTTAAGCTCTCGAGTTTAGGAAATAAAAGGAGAACAATTTGGCCTAAACCGAAGCTCAGCATTATTCTTTAAATCTAATCTTTTTATGACGACTTTGCTGAAATGCAAAAAGGTGTCAAACACCTGCACATGTATAACCTCAGTCTTTCAATAGTTATAAGGCCACTTTCCAAACAGTTTGAAAACCATTATTCTACACTGATAAGGATTATTTACAAATGGAGAATATTCAGTTAGGCAGTCTTCCCAGGAGCGAATGACCCAGCAAATTCACCCCCAAGTTGTGTAAGGCTCAGAAAATAACAAAGCCAAGAGTTACATCTAGGGATCCACAGGCCTCGGTTAACATGTTAAACTTTAAAGCTTGTGATTCTGTGATCAGAAAAAGCCTGGAAAAATGTGGCTTTCATGGAACAGTTGCCAGGAGAAATCATCTTCTCTCCAAAAAGAACAAGGCTGCATGGCTTAGGTTTACCAAGTTGCATCTGAATAAACCCCAAGATTTCTGGAACAACGTCCATCGGACAGACGTGACCAAAGCGGAGATGTCTGACGTAATGAACGAAATACAAACACGCCGTATCAGTGTAAACACTTCATGTCAACCATCAAACGGGCTGATAATTTGGGCTTGTTTTGCAGCCACAGGATCTGGGCACCTTGGAGTCATCCAGTCGACAATGAACCCCAGAGTTACAAGGGCAAATGTGAGGCCAACTGTTTGACTAGTTAGGTTTAGGGAGCTTTGAAGACAAAGATCTAGCAAATAAAAAAAGCTTTTCGGAGCCCAAGGCTGAGCTGGTGAACTGGTCTAACTGGCAGGGTGCAGACACGAACCCACAGCAGGGAAGGGTACCAGGCGCTGGACCATCATTCGGGTGGCTGGGCTGAAACTGCTGGCCTTCTGGATCAACATATTCAGACCCACCTGGAAACAAACACAGATGTACACAACTCAGGCTCAGTGCTGATGCAAACAACAGAATCAAAGTCAATTCCTACACCCGACATTTTTCACGTGTATATTGTTTTTTGCTCTCTTGGACAAATCATCTCAACCCCGGAACACACTTCTTTAGAAAAGGAGCTCAGCACTGAGAATAAAATATTTCACTGAGGAAAAGCTGCTTAATGAACACAAGGATATTTGTCTGTGATAACTATAAAAACATTACAATGGACTGTTTATATGCTTTCAAATAATGGTGTATAACATTCCACAAAGGACAGGTACTGAATGTGACTGAAGAAAAACTACATGTAAAATGAAAAAAAAAAAAACCAGTAAACTGAACCCATTATGGCTATTTACTCTGTTACAAAAGCAGTGGCCTGTGCCAAGCTGTCAAACCAACTGACTTTTCCCTTCGCATAAACAGACAGAATAAGCAAAACCACAGTGAATATTGTGCTGAGCAATAGCTTTAGACACACATACGACTACCTGGTTTGAACTCGTATACCTCTTGCAGAAGCTCTGGACTCCCAACCTTGAGACATCCCCAATTCCTTGAGCCAATTTCCAAGCATCAGTCTAAATCATACACACGCGTGCTGCTATACCCATTAGCCCAGGGGCAACAGACTAGACTTGACGGTCAGCTCTCGCTCCACACCTTGTGGGTGAGCCCAGTTGGGCGATGCAGGTCACCCAGCCACTATACACTGAATAAAAAATTTCTTAGCCAGTAAATACATAACATTTCAATTTGGGTCAAAATTTCATTGGCAACACACGCGCCCAGTGGGCTGTGGATGAAGAACAATGAGATGCCTCCAAACATCTTCTCAATGTCCTGGAGCTGCACGTCACTTATGGCTGCAGACCAGTAAGCCAGTGGAAATAAGTAAATTCTCAGAGCTCGAGCACAGGGGACCGGCAGCTTTTCATCCCAGCACAGCAGCAAAAGCTCCAAGTGGCTGCTGAAGTCATGTAGGACCCTCAGAGTCAAACCCAAAGGCAGCAGCTGTTGTTATGACAACAAGCACAGTGAGAAATGGGGCCCCACTTTGGACCAGTCAAAAACAATCTCATCTTGCACGTAAGTCTGGTGGAAAATGAGCAAAATATTTCTTTAATGGCCTGTTGGTTCCTCTTTCATTATAGAACAGCTCTGAAAGCATTAATAAGCTGATAACTACACCCCCTGTAAAAACGCCGTTCAAAAGTATAACTGTGTGTTGACAACGAAGAAGTATTTCAGTCACGTTCATCTGGTGTCTCACTTCAAAAGAAAAAAAGAAATAAAACAGAATTCCCAGCACTAATGTGCTGCCATCCTGAACTTCTGAGGTTCTCCAGTGGGCGACCATGTTCCAAGTAAACAAGTAGTTGTGCTCAAACAAATACGCACACGACCACCACATAGATCCCCTACAATAGATGGACAGACAGAGAGAGACTTCATGAACCCCGAGGGGAACGGAACAATTAGCAACATGTTTCATTTGTACAGGGAGACACATGGAAAAAGTATCCCAGTGTAAACATCAGTAAGTTTCACTCGTAAAGAATAACAAATGTTAGATGAAATTTCAAGTTACTTTGTTATTTTATCATCTTCACCGGCAGCAATGCAAACTTCCGCACACTGTAACAACCCTTGGACGTTGGAAGAGGTGATGGAAGTCATTCTTAAGGACAGGATCTCGCCTGAGGAACTGAGGTCCGTTTTCGTGAGCACGTTACACTTTGCCTTTGCAGAGGTTCCATGAAGGGAGCTGATTCTACATTATTTCAATCACGTTCCGTCATTTTTTCCAAGGTAAACATACTGTTTGGTTGACTTGGTGCTGGACTCTTGGGTCTGAAGCCAAAAACCAGATCGTCTGGAGTTTCCCACACTGGAGACTGTAAAATGGAGTAAAAGGTCAGCTACTCGGCTCAACTTACCGCAATGGACACAGCACTGGTTACTGCACCTACATATCCTTGCAGGAACTTGGAGGTTGGCGTGGGCTTTGGATGACAACACAGAACATAAAAGATTACAATCCCAGGGCAGTTAGGATGAGTAGAAAATGCAGAGTTAAATGGGCTTTTGAGAGTTACTGGGTGACTGTGGAGATGCTCTACTGCAAACTCGTGAACATTCATGTAGTTCTCCACTGAGGGAACCTGACTGCATGAGAAGTTCTCCACAGAATGATCATGGCTATGGTGACCGGCGACATTCTCTGAAATTGAAAAAGGGTCCCATACCTTGCTGGCATTCCTGTTCGAGTAGTTAACACAGGCATTATGACTCTGGTTCAACCACTGGGAGAAGAGAGACCAGACATCTGGATTAGGACAGAATCAAAAGTCTGATAGAGCTCACATGATCAAATGTAGGGTAGAGGGGTGGATAAATGACATGGGCCCCCTGACACCCAAGTGCATGGGCTTAATGAACTCTGCTTTAGCCAGTCCACTTCATCTGCCCCGTGCCACACCACACACACACTGTACGCTGTGGCGCAGCATCTCACACGACACATCCCACCACCCCCTTTGTATGCAGTAGATCAGGCTGGTCCAGAGACGTGAGCGACAGACAGAGTTCGAGACCCTGCCTACAGTTCGGATTTCCTTCTCCCTTTGTTTAACAATATAAAGCAGGAGCCAGCACATTTTTCACTAGGGGTAAGGAGTATCTATCTAGGCAGTATCTCCTGTCATCTCCATGTAATGAAGCCCAGATGAAAACTCAAAACCTGTCAAACAATCCTGAGCAGCTTTGGAAATCAGCTCCTTCGCTGACTTTGCTCCCTCCTCTTTGGCCATCTACTTCAGCACTTTCAATATTTTTTCAGAGGACTAACAGGAAGGGGGTGGGAAACCTGCCTGCCAGAAGACGGTGGATCCTAGGGTCTGGTTTGGCAGGAGGAGACCGACCACCTGTAATTCAACAATGAAGCAGAAAGTGAGGTGATGGGAACATTACACAGTCTATGATGGCAAACACATTTAGTGGGAAACTATTCAAAGATCTTCAGTCACCAGTTTATTACAGAAAGTCAGATAACAACAGAATTAAAGCTTCTTGATGTGCAGTTGATCATCATTTCATGCAGTATAACAACAATGCTACTAGGCCTACCTAACTTCACTGGCAAACCATTTCTTCAATTTCTGATATGGCGGCAATGCAAATGTCACTTACTATTGGTGTTCCGAAAGGCACATAACCTGTAAGGCCCAAAAAAGTCATGAAATGAAAAAAAATGAGTTCAGTGAGCATTTCCAATACAAACAGTGCTGGTGAATTTAAAAAAGAATTATCCCTCATCTTTTGAACCCCAAATCTATCATGAAGCAAGATTTAAAAAAGCCAGCTAACAAAGTCCGGGGGTGACTGTACATTCAAAATTTCTCACATACATAATAGCAACCATTTCATTTGAGACATATTACCTCTTCCCTTATTTATTGTTGTTATAATAATGCCAATATTTTTTGAGTCCAATATGACTCTTCTTCACAAGGTAGGTGAGCGGCTTCCATACCTGACATGCGAAAGGGCATGAAGATCTTCTCGCCAGTGTCAGGGTGGATGATGGCCTGCAGCCAGAGGGGGGCAGTAAGTGCACTATAATGACAGCAGTGTGACAGGAGGCCTGGAAGTGCCACAAAAGTGAGAACGTGGCCTCCAGTGGGGTTTCTTCCTTGGACAGAACTAGGAGAACCTCATAAAGAGGCCCTGAACACAGTCTCATACAGCGTTCACCTTACGCAATCGTTACGTCTGTTTTTTGGACGGTTTTTGTCCACTTATTTTTTGTTAAATTATTATCGGCGTTACCTATTTATTAATTAATTTTATAAATATTTATTACTGACTGTGGTGAGCGTGAGTCAGTTGTATGCTCGCTATGTTGTAGGACGAGGACAACCTGCATAAGGAATATCCATATTAATGAAAATCATAGGACCTGTTTTGTTAGCGCTAAAAGAAAAAGTAAAATTGATCAATCATGTCTGCTAGTGAGACTTCAAAGCAGCTATTTATAATTCATATTGCATCTTTCTATACACTTTGGAGGAACTGGCAAAAAAAAAGGTTGAACTTTAACATTAATCTGCTTCCCATACGGGGTAAAACTCTTACCTGCTTGATCTTCTGAGCTTCCCAAAGCTGAGCAGATAGACACACAGAAGTTATTTCAGGACAAAATAAGTAGAACTTCATTACTAACAACTGAAACATGAGAGATTAAAAAATAATAACACTAATAAATGTATTCAACTGTGTTATCTTGAGCAAAAGGATTTTCAAACAGCAGAACTTCCGATAATGAGAACTATCCCGATCCCCACCATTGCAACAAAGACCTCGGTGTAACATCCTTGGCGGAGGGTCTGTTGTTGCATTTCCCAGCAAACCTCACCTGCATGTCAGACACTCCAGGTGGAAGATTTCCATGCTTAAAATCATCCAGGAGTCTTATACACTCATTCAGACGACTCTGCAAGACAAACAGAGTGATTTTGGGACATATAAAAGACAATAATATCTACCCTGCCCATTTTTAGACAGGTTTTGCAGCTGCCCGTGAGGTTTTTTTATGTGTATCAAAGCAGCTTGTTTGAGTCTCGACCATTAATTTGTTTGTTCGTTCCCTCTTTCATAACTCCTTCTCTGGCTCTGATTCTCACAACTGATCATTGATGTGCTAACACTGCCTTCCATCCCATTACCTACACAGCTCTGATCTGCACATGTTCATTCTGTTAAGGCACTTAAGGATTTTATTTAAATATTATTCTTCTAAGCCCTAAAACTAATGGTTAATGAAAGAACTGGGCAGCTTAAATGCACGGTGACGCTTGAAGCGCAGGGGTACGGACTGACCCGTAAAAATGTTATGCGTTGTTAAATGTCATAAAGGTTATTAAATGACTCAGTCAATGTCCTGAACTGAATCTGACCGAGTTGATGGGTCAAGATCTAAAAAGAGCTCTTCGTGCTCAAAGACCTGCAGATATTAGAGATCTACTGCAGTCGCTGCAGCTGACCGTGACACAGGGGTGCCTTTTCACAACTGTGAGGCACATTTCTTTATCTCCCAAAAAAGAAATGACATAACAAAACACACTCATAAACTACTATAACTAACAAAAAGGGTCCGACTGATTTTAGGCCCAAAAAAGCAGCGAAACCAGAGAAAAGTGGAAAGGGAGCAAACGCATCTTCACGGCACAGTAACGGATCACATGTAACAGGACCCATGAATGTAGATGAGTACGAGCATTTCATTTTGCTAATTCTAGAAATGTGTCACTTAAAAATAACCTCTTTTAGTAAATCAAGATGTTTTATTTACGTTTGTGGTTCGGTGATGACAACATAACAGCAGCTGGTGGCACTTTTGTATATTTTCGTGACACCGCAGTCTGCTGGGAAAAAGATGCCAACATTTCTCCAGGGAAAATTCAACCGCTTGCCTCCACGTTCAGAGTTCCAGTTGAACCCTCACTAAACTATTTATTTCAGCCCCAGTTGCGCAGCATGACTGTGTTCACTGGGTGAAATGGGAAGGACCTCAATCACTGAGGGAATCTCAGCTGGTGCAACTCTACTTATATGTCAGTATAATATGTGTTGTATATGTAATACGTCAGTATAAAAATGAATATATACACACACACACACTTTATCAGTGTTGCTCTAAGCAATTATTTATATCTACTTATTTAGCTGACAAACTTACATCAGCTGGGTAATTTTTACTGTAATGGTTGAGGGGAATGACTTTGTTCATAGTTACTACAGCAGGAGGTGGGCTCCAAATCGGAATGTTTCGAGTGTAAAGCAGCTGTCAGGCCAGCTGCTGCCCCCATCAGAGTAAGCTGAGCCCTCCTTTCAGCACAGCACGGCTGCTTTTACCAGACACCAAAAAAAAAGGCGAGCAATAACAAAAGAACAATAAATACACTTGTGCTCAAAATGATTTTCTTTTGTGGAGTAATCGTGTAAACCGCTGGGAATCCATAACTAGTCGACTAACACAGCGGCGAGTGCGTAGTTACTCTGTTCATGTGGCCAAATGAAACCAACATGTTACTATGCAGGTTATAAGAGCTGAAAGCCTCAGATTAGACGGTGGTAAAAAGTGGTGGTTAAAGGCCCAGTTGCGGAGTACCTCAGAGACGAAAAGCGTGCGGGGGTCAATGACGTCCAGGAAGTGTCTGAGCCGGCCAGAAAACGTGCCCTGGATGAAAACAGGACATTTTCACACTACTGCGCACAGTGATGAGTCAGCATTAAAATTAAAACTCTGCTTTCTAAAACCACTCTGAGACGATTCTTACAGGTCATTAAAACATTTTGTCTGAACAAAATTGGAAAAAAAAAACTTTTGTGTTGTGTGTTTACAGCTGTACGCTTGCAAAAAAGATGATGAGACAAAATGCTTCAGTTCACACAATATCCTACTACTGGGGGGGGGGGGGGCTGTTGGAAAGAAAACAACTGTTCCTTCTGTGTTTCCAAACAATATTTGTATGTTAGGCTTATTTACAAGTACCTTAAGTTAAATATTGAAATAAATGGGCTTGTTTAGTCCACTGTGAACATTATTTTGAAAGTTCTCTTAAGACGATTATAAAACAATATGATGCACAGGGCTGTCCGGTCTTTCCGAAGTCCGGTCACGTGCGGATGGACTGTAGTCGAGTAGGGCGAGTCCAACATGGAACCTGCAGGTTCTCTTTCTCTCTCTAACACACACACACACACACACACACACACACACACTTTCTGCACAATAGAACCTGACCACGAATAAACACTTTTATTAAAAAAATGCTCTCAAAGTCTGCAGACAATTCCGTTAAAATGTAAAAGAAAAAAAAGCATCAGCAACGTTCACATGCAACCATTTATAATCGCTGCGAGGTCGAGCGATTCCTGGACGAATAATGTCAGTCACGATTATGTTCATATTATTCGCAGCCAAGTAAAAGTCTTACCAAATATGGTAGCTAGAGCCACCAACGATCGCGTGCCTTGCATGAAAATTAATCAAAAACATCATTTACCTGGTTGTACCGTGATCTTCCCAGCTGGAATGCGGGACAGGCTGCAGATTCCGCCATGACACCGAAGATCTATTATTAATGAAGTGTAAATTTAAAAAAAAATAAAACTGAGGCATTCACAGTGGGCGAAGTCCGCTGACTCCTGTGCAAAAGTAGGGGAGCAAATAAGTCGAGGAGGCTCACGGGATATGTAGTTTACTTTAACAATATGATTCAAATAACCGCTGTCGTCCCGCTGTCCGGAATATGACTACAAATCCCATAAAACCAGACGGCTACTGTTGCACTGGCTTTTTGGGATATGTAGTTTGAGGTTTTTGATTGACAAATAGAACACGATTTTGTAAAGTAGCTTCGACCATAGGGGCAACACACGTCATTTGTTTGAAGCTTGTGTTCTGTTATCGGCTTTTCTTCCAGCAGACTTTAACCTAAATAAAATTTGTTGTAGCTAATGTTTCCTTAGATTTTTGGTATCTGGTTAGTACATATGAAAGGCTGGGGAAAGCAGGACTGAAGGACAGTGCAGAGTCACTGATCGTGGCAGCAGTAGAACAAGCCCTCGGCGTCAGGTCATTGGAAACAGCTACCGTATGAGGCAAGACCCCCAATGCAGCTGTGCAAAGAAGCCCTGAGACAATCTGGCACCTGCAGCGGTAGTGTCTGTGAGATCCACCCAGGGGCAGCAAATACTGAGACACAGCTGTGTGGCAGGAATCATATACAGGAACATCTGTAAGGAATATGGCCTCTGCACCCCCACGTCCAAACGGGAGGCACCACAGAGAGTAGAGGACAACAGAATCCAGATCCTGTGGGATGTTCACATCCAGACAGATGAACAAGTACCAGCCAACCACCCAGAGACAGGGGTGATAGACAAGGAGGAGAAAACAGTCCTGGTGACAGATGTGCTGATTCCAAATGATAGAAACATCTGGAAGAAGGAATATGAAGCTCTGGAGAATCACCAGGGACCGAAAGAAAAGATGTATCAGGAAAAATATTGTCGTTTGTCTAAAATTCATTAATTAATATGAATTGAATTATGTTGATGCTACAAGAGTGCACTTTATTAGAGTAAAAAAATGTGTATATGAAGTTTTATACCATTAAAATAAAGGCGAATGAATTAATACGAGATGTTTAAAACTATTTTAGTATTACTGCAGGATTGTGTCATTATATCATCTGTAATGCATGAATGTTTATATTTTGTTTTGTAATTGAATGATCTTGATCTGTTTTTTAGTCTTGCGCTTCTGTTGCGGCTCCACGCTGTCTTGGGGTGGTTTTGGGGTAAAATTTAAGTTGTTTAGCTGTCAGTATCGTCCCCCTGGTTGAAATATTGGGAACTGATAATATTAGAAATGCCCGCAACTGAAGAGTTCCGTCATCAAGGATTCAAACAATTTTCTGGGAGACAGTGCGCATGCTCTATATGTACAGTACGGTACCTGGTCCAGCATCATATTCTTGGTGGATATTCTATCCACATGGTGGCTGGAGATTTTGTTTTCCCTTTGAAACATCCGAGTTCCCATCTTGCCTCCTTCCGTAGTGCTGTACTCTGGATCAAGGAACTTTACTTGAACTGATATAGTAAAACTTACCCCACCTGTATAAAAGAGTAAAATGCAGAAAGGAGCTTAACATTATGAGTAGTTTTTGAGAACTCACCACTTAAATAACTCTAAATGTCTAATGTCGGAGTTAAAGGAAAGTAGATGAGGGGGTTTCGGTATCCAGGGGGCAACACGGTCGTGCAGCAGCTCCTGAACTCTGCTTTTGGCTGTATATTCAAATCCAGCTCAGTCTGTTTGGTGTTAATGTGTGTGTGTGTGTGTGTGTGTGAGTGAATGGGTGTGTATGATTACCCTACAATAAACTGGGGTCCCATCCAGGACATACCCTCCCCAGTTTAGTGCCCTGTGGTTCCAGAAGAGGCTCAGGCCCAAAGCGAGCCAACTATGGACAAGAAGTTTTGGACAGTAAGTGTGTATTTTAGTTCACTCCACACTGTCGTCAAATTCACACGAGACAATAAAAGGTGACACACACACCTGTGGGGAAAGAGCAATGTTTTATTTTACAGCACACAATGCCAAAGTGCAACAGGGTTGTGTAATATACCCTCAAACTGGGACTAACTGCGCTGCGGGAGATATGGGCTCCAGCCACACGAAGCGGTTTTTTTTCCCCAACAAGCAGTAAAAGAGAATAAAGGAAACGAGGATATTATTTGTCTCAGCTGTGCGGGATGTGCAAATTAAGGTCAGTGCAAAAAAGAGTGGCTCATGTTTCAGAGAAGGTCTGTTTTAAACTTTAGTCATTTCCCAACTGCTCCCAGTCCTTGTCCTCTATAGCCATCCTTTATGGTCAGTTGCTCAGTGAGGCCCAAATGATGCAGGTACAGACATCCGGTTCATCCTGGCATGGCCGGACTCATTTTTCAAATTCATTTTATATTTTCATAAGATTAAACAGTACTGTGTTAACATAAAAAATCTTAGTTAAGACGTATAAAATATTTATAGTTAGTTCTGGGATCTTTGTATGAGTGGGTAAGGGATCTGTCATGCAACTGACTGGTGACTCCAGCGTATCATATATGTAAATTTTTACATTCATTTTGAAATGGTAGTAATGTTTTTATATCCATCCATCCATCCATCCATCAGTAACTGCTTTATCCTGGTCAGAGTTACGGTGGTCCAGAGCCTATCCTGGAATCACGGGGCGTTAGGGATGAAACTGCACCCTGGATGGAATGTAATGTTGTTATACATACATAAAAATTTTACATTTGTTGTGTATTTAGAGTTGTATCCTTGCAAATCTTTTGACTATATATACCAGAATATGTACATATATATATGTGTGTGTGTTTATTACACACACACACACACACACACACACATTAGTTCATTCTGATGTTAATGAGGGGGAGGTGGCAGGTGCAAAGAAAACAATTCCTTCCAAAAAATTATTTTTGTTATTTATTTGAGTAACAGCCTTGAAAATCAGTGTGTTTAACCCTATCGGGTTCATTTTTTCCTTTTTTTTTAAATTCTGAGAAACATATTAGAGGGTAATACTGTGACGCACTGGACTGTCTGGTTATCCGGGGACCCAAAGTCCGGTCACGTGCAGATGAACTTCACATTTATACAGCTGACACAATTCATTCTAGGTAAAGGATGGGGAATATATAACTTTGCACATTTACACCGGTAGATGTTACTACAGTGGACATGAAGAAAATGTATGCTTACACTCAGTGCTCGCAGTCTTAACGTTGTGTTCTAATGCCAACAGCAGACCTGGTAAAACCTGTGAGACACCAGATCAGCTGTTTGACAGACAGAAAAAAACAAACTGTGCACAGAAAAGAGCAACAGAAAGCACAGCTGGAGTAGAAACACATTTTCTTTTTAACCTGTAAAGCCGTTTTTTCCCCCCTCACGATTATGTGCAGATTAATAAGATTATTGAGCCGGTTTTGTGCAAAACTAACACGTTCTTGCAGTGACGAAAACACAGAGGTCTTAATCCATGGCCGCCGCTACGGAAATAACATTTTATTTGTATATTTGATTTGCGAGATGCAGATTATGATGCAGCATCACTAAATGCAGATTAAGGAAATAAAGCCAACACCTTGTTAAAATAAAAAGAAAGTGACGTATATTAACATTTGTAAACCTCCGCTCTCGCTCACTGATACACAAACGTTTTTTAGGCCGCAGTCAAAAAACATTAGATCATATGATTTAGGATGCGCACAGGTGGCAATAATATTACAGTGGTTAGTGGTCTCATGTGGAGGTAAATCACGCTGAGTTTGAAGATGTCAGGACAGAAAGGACCGAAACGTCACAGTACTGAAGCAGCACTGTAATACTGTGCAAAAATAATAAGCACAAATAGTTAAAAACAGACAATTTGGAGAAATAAACACGACAAACACTAGTCTAGGCTTGGAAAAAATCCACAGATGGAGAACGTGATTCAGGAAATTAATCTAAACTGATCTTTCCTGAACTTTAGCCACTTTTCTAGATATCGCTGCTGTTGCTCTTTGCAATACAATGTTAGGAATCACCTTTTCTGTTTTTAATTTTGTCAGGAGAACTGACTCTGTCATGATTTATAGCTTGTTTTTGCATAAAAGCATTAAAAGTAACAGCACACTGGACCCCGTAAGTTAGGGGGTGTTCGACAGGTGGGTTATTTCTCGGGGAGAAATAAGCCCAGGAAGCACTGCAAGTATCTGGGAATTTCTCCCTCTTTGGAGAGGAGACAAATTGACCCGGTTTATCGGCACTTTTGCTCGCAACAAATAGAGGAGAAAATCAAAGCTTGGATTGTATGAGCAGCTATGGCTTGTCTTCACTAAGAGGTTGTCCTATATCTGTCCCGCACCTTCCATGGTCAACCACAACTACTGATCTACTCAAGACTTCATTATATATGCATTCTGAAGCAGTGAGAAAGATGAAAAGACTATTGTGCAAGAAACAGCAAGCTGACCTAGTGCATTTACTCTTTCAGATCTTCTCAGTCCTTTGTTTATTATTAAGACCCAAATCCTCCTCAACATGGGTTCTCCAGAAGTCCAACTGCAGCAGCACCAAATACTCAATGTAAGTTTCTTTTTGGAGGCATGAGGTCTCAAAACTAGAGCCATCCACATCTCCAAATCCTGCTTGCCAAAGCCTGCCCCTCCCACAGGCAGAACTTCTGTACTGGATCTAGTATGGAGTTGAGGGAACAATGAGCAGAGGACTTGTGCACAGGATCTGGGGTGTGAGCTGGGCTACATTTTTTAGCTCCAGTCCCATGTGCAGTTATAAGTCTCACTTGTACCTGGAGCGCACCTGCAGCAGCGTGGGGGTCTGCTCCATAATGCGAACCAGCAGACGGTCGATGTAGTCCTCCAGGTCGCGCACCTGCATCTTCAGCTTCTTGAACTCCACCTCCTGCTTCTCCAGCTTCAATTCCTGTTTCTCAAACTCCACCTTTTGCTTCTCCAGCTCGACCTCCTTCTGCTGGAGCAAAGCAATGAGCTCGCTGCGGGACAGGTGCTGGTACTGGAACAAGGTGTTGGGCTGCACCGGGGTTCGAACGCAAGGGCAAATTGGGAGAACAGGTGAAAGTGGGAAGGACGTGTAAGATTGAGGATGCAACAAAGAACAGCACATATAAACACAGTCGCATGACAGAAAAAGGGTTGTTTACCATTGTTTATAAACGGGAACCGTATTCTTACACGCACTTCTCCTCAAAAGTGTTTAGAGTTCAGTTTCCTGACAAAATTTCCCGTTATGTAGCATTTTTACATAAAAGTTCAGTTGCCTCATTCTGACGTTTGTATGGCCTCCAAAAAACACCGCGGCGACTGACACGAGCAACACAACCCTCCACCTGCTGAACAACAAGTGACAAGTCAGTCTGGTGGTGGTGTGTTGAACTGATTTACAGTCACTAAAGGGACAAATGGGGTGGATCCACTTAACCAATGAACATACTGTAGGAATACGGGCTACAGGCCTGGAAGATTTTATCCACTAAAGCAAATGATCCACTTATCAGGTATCCACTTATCCAAAGTTCTATTCCTTTGAAGGCAGTAGGGCCAGAATGGCACCATGGAGACTATATTCTCTAAATTATCCATAATATCCATTTATCTGTTATCCACTTAAGTGGACCTGACAGTACATAGGGTCTTCGGTGGCATTTTATCTCTTTGGCCTTTGTGTAAGTGTTTGCTCTGGAGAAAGCAGCTTTTGGGGGCCGGTACCTACCTTGCTCTTGTCTGCCTCAGCCTTGCCATGTGAAGCCGTCCTCCCAGGGTGAATGGAGGACTTCAGCCTCTCCAGCCCACTCACTAAGATCGAGTGGCTCTCTGCCTTTTTGTCACTCTGGATGGCTGTGGTAGTCAGTGGCTTCACTGGATGGGGGCTGCCAGGGAGATCAGCGGGTGAGGATGGAGACACTGAAGACGTGCCGCGTAACTGACAGTGGACATGAGTTCCAAACAAATTTTGCACAGAAGCGAGCGTCTAATCTAAGCCAGTGTTTTCTGTTTATTTTTTCTGGACACTTATAGCGCAATATGGTTTGGCTTGAGGGATCACCAAACATCTGCTACTGTGCAAAAAGGTGGGATTAGTTATCCCGAACATGCTTGTACTCAGGATGTGAAAAGCAAGATAATTTGCTATTCAAACTCTCAACACATAAAATACAGAATAAATGCAGCTTGAGCAGTGGTCCGAGCTGCAAAGTTTACATCCGCTGGCAAGTTGGACACGCTGAATGAAGACGTGAAGCAGAAGGAGGGCAGCCGTACCTGATTTTGAATGCAAATACACAAAATGTCTAAGAAGCAGCCATGACAACAACACCAAAATGCTAAAGAGAAACGACAAAATAAATGTACTTCAGTTGAAAAAAACCATCATTATGTCAACAGTATAAGAAAAATTGTTTCCCACCCGTTCATCCATCACCCATCCGTCCATCCATTATCATTAACCACTTATCCTGAGGACGGTTGTGGAGGTCCGGAGCCCATCCCGGAAGCAGAGAACACTAGACTATGAAATAGCCCGTGGATGGGACGCCGGTCCATTTTGGGATGAAATGTTTCCCATTCTATGAACCCCAACTCCATAAAGGCTGTTAGATACAGAGACACTGGATAAGAGAAGGACTGTGATTGCTTTACACATACAGGATATTATCGACAGTAATACTGCCCATTGTTTCCAAATACAACAATACCCCCATTAGCACCACCTCCTATAGCGCTGCTTAGTCACAGTATTCTTATTTTCACCTTTTTGAATAATTTATCATAATAATTTATTATACTATAAACAGTTCTTTTGGGGATTTTATATTTGCTGTCTATAAAGTAGACTGTTTTTGTGTTTATTCCCTATTACTGAAGGTGTAAAGAATCTATACTGTCTTGAAGCTCCATTTATCCAATATAGTGTATTACAGACTTCTGTTGTTTCATAAAGTGCTACATTTCTCCAGAACACCTTGACAGCACAAATCCAGGTGTGAGTGTATTCAATGCTTTCAAACCCTGAGATGAGTACAGGATCATGAAGGGTTTGGTAGGGTCAACTCCAGTAGGGTAGTGACAAATGTGCAGCGAGGACAGTGGGATCTCTAGTGGGACACAGCCAGAGGTGGTGAGCAACACCTCAAGCCCCGGCTCCACGAAGTCGGAAAACATTACTAATGATTTGTCGGACGTTTCAAGGGCTTGCAGCTGCCGCACAACACCAAAGAGGATAAGAGTCACAAGAAGAAATACAGCTGCCCTGTCGACAGATGTCTTCTGGGCTCAGGTCTCAGTACCGTCTGGTCACTTTGGTACAAAACAAGCATTATGTCTAGCAATACTTACTGATACCTGCATCCAAGGAGCCGTGGCTCAAAACTTCCATAAAAATCAACTTCTACAACTCACACATGAAATAACTTCATACCTCTGGAGATCACATATAATATACTGATACTTAGTAATAGGCAACTAAGAAGGATCATATAACAGCTACCGAACCTTTTTATGCTGATAAAATGCAGCACTGTGTTCATATAAAACTAGGTAATAAAGACACAAACCTGGAACAAGCCTGACATCATGGTGGTAGGTTTAAAATTTCAGAAAAAGGTAAAAAATCCTGAATTGGTGACAGACTTTTATTTACCAAGCTACCAAGTTGTGAAAAGCAGATTATACAGAATTATAGACATCCATCCTTAGTATTTCTGGTGTTGCTGGAGTCATTTAATGGTCTGTATGGTCTGTGTGTATGGTCTGTCTTTACTCTTACCTCAAAATCAGAACTTTCAGACCTTGGCTATCTGACCCTTTGGCCACCTACAGATGCAAACTAGAGCCCAAAATGATGGAAATGGTGGAAATGAAAAGGTCCCACGAACTCAGCATATAAATAGGTTTTTCATCAGGTAAAACTTTTCACAACAAGCTACCACTAGTGCCCAATATTCCCTGCACACGGTTCCTTTTCAGTCCCCTTGGTCCTTTCTATGGTCCTGTCACTGAAGATTTTGCCTCAATCTCCAGAGGCATAATCAGTACCACCACCACTAAATTCTCCGCATCTTCAAACTCCTTTCACGCCATCAATCCCAGGAAAGTCTCATTCCTTGTGTCCCTTCCCAAAACCGACATCTCTAACTTGTTGCTCTCTCACCGAGCCACCACCTGCTCTCTTCTCCCTGTTCTTTCTCCACAATTTCTCTACAGCTGGTTGCTTTTATTTCTTATATACACACCATGCAAGTTTACTGTAACTCTTCACGTTAGTGAACATGCTTTTGTAGAGAAAGAATCTACTAAATACATTAATGTGAGCCTGAATGCATACCTGGGACAACATGGGGACGGGTGACTGAGGAGGACTCAAGTGCAGTGTTTGTTGACAGCGGTAACAGTGAGAAGAGGAGCACAAGACTTTGTTCTTGAGTCTCTCTTCATTTACTGAATATGTGACAGTCTGTTCCGGCCTCCTCCACTCTTCACTGCTGCACGTGTCAAGTTTTATTTTCACTTAGCGGCTATAAGCTGCATGTAATAGTTCATCGCAGTGAACCGCATTGTTCATTTTAAATCGTCTGCTTGTGTTTTTCACCGTTTTAATGATATTTGGGGGAATTAGTTGGATTTTTTGGGGGGGGGGGGGTGAAATGAAGTATAATTTTTCCTGTTTAAAATAATGGCAAATAGGCTCCCCATTTATGTTTTCCCAGCTTACACTGGGCTTTCGGAAACGGATCAGGAAAGTAAACCGGGGGACAGGTGTACAGTCAAACTCAGGAAGACGGTTAAATCAAACCAAAACTTGCCGTTTCCAAACGTATTAGTTTTCTAGATATTTTCTACATATTAATTTTTTACAATAGTCTGCTGTAGTATAAAGGCTTGGAAACATCGTTTGTCAGATAAATAAATAACCAACTAAACAAAGTTTTTCAAAGTGCTTAATCATGAAAATAAACCATTCACAGAACTGATGAACACTTTGACCTGGATCATTCTTGAGGGGAATTTTTCTTACCGAACCCTGCAGCTCAAGGTAGGAAACACTTTGAGACCTCGCCACCAAGGACGGCCGCCTCAGCTAGATGTTTGTCTCACCTGCTCTCGCGATGGGACAGGAAACTGGAGGCCAGCTGTGTCTCCTCGGGCAAAACCGGGTGCGCTGCGCCAATCAACGGCTGAACAGTGGAGGAGGGGGCGGTGGCCTGGGTGGTCCCTGTTGATGGCCTCACGGTCAAGAGGGGCAAGTTGGGAGAAGGGGACAGGGCAGACTGGGAATTAGTTCTGGCTGTAGGAGATGAGGCAGAGGGAGCCTGGGAGGAATTACAGAGTTCAGATGTTTGGCCACTTTTGTAGTAGTTTCTGCAACTTGGAGCCACACTGGCATGGATGTCTTCAAAGGTCATCTGCCTCGTGTTTTCGGAGAGAGAAAGTTCCAGCAATGCATCTTCCTGCTGATCATATTTGATCAGGGTACTGCTAAGATTACTTTTAACATTCACTGTGACAGTTAAGGGGTTGCTGCAAATGGAAAGTGTAGGAGATTTGCCTTCGACATGTTGCTCAGTAACTTCTTGGGACTTAAGGTTGGTCTCTCCAAGGGATTTGTTTAGCTCCTTTGTACAAACGACTGCCTCATTTTGATCTTCCTTACCCAAAGGTAAATCAGCACTTTTTGAGGAAACACAATTCTTGTAAATGTGACCTTGTTCCAAGCCTGAACAAAGGACTAGAGGACAAGAAGATGAAACTTCGGCATATAAATTTTTTGCTTGAACTGTACCCTCACATTCCACCACGAGACTCTTGTCTACATGATGGGTCCCTTGTAGGACTTCACCGGAAAGGTTAGGTGGTATTGAAGGCGGGTTGCTCTGTTCTTGATTCCTTTGCGCACATTCAGTAAAGGGTGCCATCAAAACCTGGGTTTCAGCCCTTGAAGACATTATTATGCAGGAGGAAAGGTCTATCAGGGAACTTTTATTATCAGCATCAAAACTTGTTGCGCGATTCCTGTTTTTCTTTCCCAAAGGCTGTGTAGGTTGTGCATCTGATTCTGAGGCGGAGAAAACATTTTCATCGGCTTCACGAAGGCTGAATCTACATAAATTTGACTTCAGAGGGCTCGGTTGATTCACTTCCAAATTCCCAGATGTTAAAGTATTAGTTTCCTTCAAATCATTTCCAGAAAACTCACATGATGCTGCTCTGTTTGACTGCCTTTGGTCTATGTTATCAGGATGTGTGTGTAGCAAAGCTAAGTCTTCCAGATTAATGTTGCTAGATGGATCGTCTGATTGTTGAATTTCACTTCCTGAACTTGGTTGTGTGCTAAACATGGAACCAAGCATCCTTGGAGAGGCTGGCTGCTCTTCAGATGCCTTAAATGGAGAACACGTTGGCTGGTATTGATCAATGGTACTGGAAGCAATGTTTTTATCCTGGCCTCTTGGTGGCAACAATTCCAAAAATGAGGAGTTATTGTTGAGCTCCAAGGTTGTTGTAGAAACAGAGGAACCTGAAGCAACGGGACTTTTAGCAACATTTCTGTAATTATTAGACGTTAAGTTGAGACCAACAGATAAGGAGTCTTCAGCAAAGGAGTATGAGGATCGATCCGAAAGAATTTTGATCGAAGGTAGATTAATCACGTCACGGTTATTATTAACTTCATTTCTAGTAGTCACGGCAGTTGGCAGCTTTCTTAAGGTTATGCTTTCAAGTTCTACACTCTCAATACGTTTAGTAAGGTCTTGGGTTGCAGGGCAAACTGAATCGATCCTCATGTTGACAACTGGATGGACAGCAGCAATTCTAGAGTTAACAGACACTGCATCAGGGCAGTTCAAGGTAACTTCAGATATGCTGTGAGTCCGCATATTTTTCGTGGTGTCTAGCTTAGCCACAGGCGCTTCAGCAAGCAAACAGTTGAGATTATTGGCTTGAGGTTTAGGAAAAATGTAAGGGAGGTCAAAAATGGAAGTTCTCTTCTCTGCCTCATCTTCTCCAGCAGCCAAAGCACTATAATCAGCAATGTGTTTGGCAGGTTGTTCCTCATTAACAGTACTGCCATTGAGAGGACTGATGATGTTTACGTCTTCATTGCTTTTCAGTGTGACTGCGGAATATTTTTCTTCTGGCAAGTTCCCGTTCCTACTGCCGGTTTTACTATCTGTTGTCTCTGGGCTACACCTGCAGTGTGGAATAGGGGCTGTCTGGGTCTGGCTTTTGAACAAAAATGGAGGCGATGGACTACGGACAAAGGCACAGCTGTTCATATGCTCTGCTGGGATTGGTTTGGTCTCTGAGGAGGATTCCTGAAACAGACGGGTCCCTGTTCTCTGGCGATCCTCCCCTTTCTGGTGTTGTAAGGAGGCTGCATCAGACTGGAACACCAGGCATTTGTCTTTCTTCACTGCCAGCTCTTGAGACCAGTCAAGCTGGCTGTCCTGCTGTAGTTCTTTGACGGGGACTTTTGAAGGTCTCCGTGGAGGCAGTGGTGGGGCCTTCCCACCAACAGTCTCCTCCGCAATTGTCCCTGCTGGTCTGTCCTGTGGAAGAACGTTGGTCCTGTTGCAAGGGATCACTTTGGAAAATTGCTGAGTTTCAGGCCCTTTCGGCATCTTCAGCCGGCTTGTGGCGAAGGCTTCAAAAGAATCGTCCCACTCTGCACAGCTCTCGAACATAGAATGCGTGGACAATATGCTGGGGGACCTGTTCAGTGCTGAGCCTGGTGCCACTGGCTGGAGCTCAGGGAGGGATGTCTGTCTGACCACACCAAGAGGGCGCTTCGTCTTGGAGACAATGCTCTCTTTCAGTGTGCTCTTCAGGAAGAGACTGGCAGTGCTGGGGCAGGTTTGAGATGCTACAGAATGCCAAGGGGTAGAACTAGAGTGGCAGGGGGAGAGCTTTAGCATCTGGTCAGCTATGAGCTCATCAAAGAAAGGGTTGCACTGCAGACGGGTAAAGAAAGGGTTGGAGGGAGATAAGGGTGGAGTGGCTGCTGAGATGGTGAATGGGTTAGTCTGACACGGGCTGCCAGGGGCATCAGCAGTGAGAGCCGAGGCAGGACTAGGACAGGGGGAAAATTGATCAGGGGAGCAGGGTGAGAGGTGAGAGGGTGAGTCTGAGCCGGTTTGTACCTTAGGAGACACTTCCAGGCTGTGGAGGGAAGGCACAAATAGTCCTCTTGGTTAGTTCAGTGCCAAGGATAAGTCATCTAGCTTATAAAGGGTCTACAGTAACCCAGGAATTATAGTCAAATATAAGTACAATTATTGTAATTTCCAATACAAAAACTGGCAAAATCAGCTCCTGGAACAATTTGCAGTTTATACAGGAATTACTCATCCTCTGCAGAACTCCTAACATTTTTAATTTTAAAATACGACATTCTGAAGTATTGAACGGGACTTTCTTTGGTCTACACAGACATCACTAGATACGTTTAATGTGCAAATATAGGGAAGTCTACGTTACAGTCGGTGTTCCTGTTTTTGCTGCAGCAGTCCTACACAACCTGAGGTCTGATCAATGGCCTTCAGAGACAAATAGAGTCCATTTAAGTGAAATAACACTATTCTACATTATTTCAGATAAGGAAAAAAATAGCTCAAGCTCCCACAGCTGGATGGTACCTTAAAGACAAGCAGTTTAAAAAACAACCATGGGATAAGGCTGTGATTTTTTTTTTTACAGATGAAAGGAGGGATATAAAAAACACTGCAACTTCACAGAGTATCTCAGCTCTACAGGTAAGTCTGGAACATACACAGCAGCATCCGACCTCTAAACTGGAGCAGATCGTGTAAGAAGGGACCTGATCAATTCAAAGACGACTTATTTGGATTCCTTAGCCGGTTGTAATGGAAGTATTAACACTGGTGTAGCAAACGTCTAGCCTCTGCAAAATTTGCTTATATGGTAATCTGCACAAAAGCCATGTCACCTGAGAATAAAGTTGGTCGCACAAGCTCTGGCTCTGCTCTAGGAATCCAAAGTTTTGGTCTTTTTCAACATCTACATTGAATTTATACTACCACCTATCTACTACTGCTGCCCTATGTGTCAGTACATAATCATAGAGTAAAAATAGTGTTCAGGAGATGGCTAAGTATTTGCTAGATGTAACAGTAATTGTTATGTAGTGAAAAGCTCATGGAAACGGAGTCATTTACTTATAGGCAACAGAAAAAAAGGCAGGTTTGTGTGCACAGAACAAAGTAGGCAATCACGATGGGAATTGCAAACCATATTTTCCGTATCCGTAATACAAATATTATTTATATGGATGTGCACAAGAAGCAGGAGGTTATGCTGATGAGGGAAAAGTGTATTTTGCAAAATCTGCTTCAACAAATCCCAAAGAAAAAGCCCCCTGATGCTCCTACTATGACTGTGATACAGGACGGAGAGTCGGGTTTGGGGGTGACCAGACGTGGGGTGGGGGGTGGCTGGACTATTACACATCTCCATAATTATCAACTAACACAATTAAAGCTCTTAATAAAAACTTGACACAATCAGCCTTTTGGTTCTGACTATAAAAGGGACAACCTTTCAGCTATCGAGAGAACGCAACGCTATAACTGAACATTCCAAATGAACTCCAGCTCAATATTCCACCATGCGCATTGGCTCAGAAACACAACCAGTCAAAGACCTGCCTCCGTACCGTCCAATCTCACTGTCACTTTTTATGTCACTTCTTCAGCTCTGTAGGCCTCATCTCAAACAGCACCTCACCCTTCCAGTTCCCGATCATGCCCAGGGGTAGGTGCCTATCTCAGCAGGGTGTGCCCATGGCCAGGATGTAGCCTGCTGTTGACACTCAAATCTGTTTTCACATAAAATATAAAATTCACCAAACGTAGATGCACTTAAAATAAGAAAATGGTACGAAAACGTATTATTTCATATGATGAAAACAGGACTAGCATAAGCTCAAATAACAGAGATAACAGTGTTTTCCATCAGCGTTATTCATGCTTCATGCAGCCTTGGTATAAACAGACACCCAGCAGACAAGATGGCTGCTTGTTGCTAGGCTGAAAGCTAAAGGCTAAAAGCACCAGCGTGATGTAAAGGCACTTTTATCAGCATTTAAGATGCACAGGTAAGACGCAGAAGTGTCTGTATTAGAGTAATATTGTATAAATCTTTCCATAGATGATGGGTAATACTAGGATGCAGCTGCTGTTGTTGCTTTGTTTGGACAAAGGTAAGAAATAATTTTTAAAAATCAAATAATACCGCTTTGCCGTCGTAAAGATTTCTCTCCAGGCATCTACAATACTTTTAGCTACTTGTCAATCACTGCAATAAGCAAGAAACACGGAAACATCTCAGACTTCATCAGAGATCTCAGGGAGCAGGTATGATGGGTGGGACAAAAACGTAATTTGAAAATAAATTAAAAATTACCGTGAATTACACGATGCACAAAGTATCTAATATCAAACACAAATGCCACAAATAACTACCCATCATTGTCGAGGAAATATTTATGTGTAAAATGCAACAAATATTGCATTATGTATAACGGGGAAAATGCAGAAATTAGGACACTTTTTGGCACAACAAAAGATTAAGAGAAAAGAAATTTTTTGTTTTATTTGAATTTCTTAGAAAAACTGTATGTTGCCCTGTTATGATACTAATACTGTACTTAAGATACAAGAAGAATGTAGAGCCTCAAACCCCAGGGCTCAAGAAATTTACCATAATTATCATATTTATTCATCATACTGAACCAGTTATACTGTGTATAGAACAATACAATATCATAGCATCTGTGATAAGTGAAACATAGAATAAACAAAATGCATTCACTTGTTTGATCGTTTTTACGAAAAAATAATCACGGCGGGCAGAAAAGAGTCCGAATAAGTGAAATAACTACAAATTTGAGCTCAAATTTACCAAACTTCACCACTGCACTCTGCTCTGAAAAGCCACTGATATTCATATGTTAAAAATTATATTTATGTGTAAATATGTCAAATAATCATAATGAGCAAAATAAAGCAAGACCCCAGTTAGTGGTCAGCATGCGTTTCTAGAAAGTGGTCATTTTAACTTTGTGTCTGAATAGATAGGTGTCTCACACACACACACACACACACACACACACACACACACACACACACACACACACACACACACACAGATGATGTTCAATCCATTTAAAAAAGCACTGGGAGGCACCAGGGCACATGGCATGAGCACTGGAGGGATGCGAGAATAAGGATTATTACAACTACAGGCGGGGAATTCCTGTAAACACATTCGTGATGAGGTATGTGATTCACTTGTGGTCAGTCAAACTGCTCCACTGTCTACTTCTCCGTAAGAGAAGAGCCCTGACTCAAACGGTCTGGATATTTGAAAATGCTCGGATTATCCACGTCGCACTCCACATTCCAGGAGCAGCGCCTGAGAGACACCAAGATGAATGACATGTGGTACTGCAACTACAGTGACTGTCTGGAGGGAAGCGCAAGTCAGAATGACTATGTTTCAGGAGGTATACTGGTCTATTAATATACATTATATAATCTGATGTCACTGTCACAAGACAGGACTAAATCAGTGCATCAAGTATCCAACATTTTCTTTATATATACAACTGGTTATCCTGGTCAGGGTTGTTGCAGTCTAGAGACTAGCCCACAATCACTGTGCACAGGGCTGTGAACCTACAGCCCGTATGGGACACTGGTCCATCATAGGGTGTCCACACGTGTACACAGTCACACACTATTTACAGTGACTGTTAACTGGCAGCATGCCTTTGGACTGTGGGAGGAAGCCCATGCAGACAGGTGGACATCATGCGAAATCCACGCAGACTGAGCTGGATTGGAACCCACACCTGAATAGCTAAGGCATCACGAAGCCATGGTGCTGCTGGCCACACCACCATGTTGTGTTGCTCAGTATTTTATATATGATTTCTAAAAATATTTTATGTCATATTGATCTTATTATAAATAAAGCATTTTAACAAAACACAGCATAACACAAAGCAAGACCAATAACAGGGCCACGCTGGAAGGTTTTTATGCCACCTCCTTAATAAATCTGCATTCGTGTTCAAATATGTTATGAGTTTCATGGGCGACACTTCCAATATTGAAGTAAAGTGATTTCTTTTTCAAACAGTATGTGTTCCACTGTGTAATTTTCCCTGTTTTTAAATGAAAATTATAGAAAATGTATTAAAAAATTCTAACATCTTTCGTCTACACAGCATCCCTCCTTCACCCGGATGATCTTTTATTACCTTAACCTGACAGCACTCAGTTCAATTTAGTTTATTATTATAGTGATGAAGTGCCCCCAGTTAAACATAAACAAATACAAAAACCTCCATTCACCCAATACGTTTGCATCCAAACTCACAAGACCGAATAGCGAAAATAATCTAGTAGAAATTCCTTCAGTTCTTCATGAGAAAAGCCCAAGTTCATAAAACAACCAACTATGTTTCCGATAACAAGTCAGCACTGGTGTAAAATAACTAATGTAGCTTCGTAAAATGCTGCAGTTTAATGGTAGCAATACTGTGTTGTAAATGTGTTATTGAATATTACTCAGTATTCTTGAAGAACACTAAGAGAAAAGCCATTCAAAAGCGGTCGTGCCCCAAATCCAGTGGAGGAAACCAGGTTTAAGGTGCTCGCTGACTCACCGTGGTTTTTTTTGGTAGTCCTTGGCTCCCAACCAGCACCAGGTTCTCGCCTCATCAATCTGCTGTGACTTTGCTGTGTTCACACCCTCCCCCGCGAACTCACTCCTGCCCTGGGAGAGCAAATTCTTCTTGGACTTCTTTACCTCATCTTTTGCTGCAGGAACCACAGAGGTCTCCAGGGCGTGCTCCTCAGAGCGAGCCTCCTCCTGGCTCACAGTAGCAGCCAGTGCTGTCTTCTCCTCCTTGCCAGATCTGTCGAAGGACCAGCGTCGGCCACCCCCTGCGGCTTTGGCATGATCCTCGCTGCGGCGGGTCAGATTCTGCAGCGAGCGGGAGAGTGGTGAACATTTATCCAGGAGCCCCAGGCGGTTCTGCAGGACGCTCACACTCCGGGGGACCGCCGGCTCGCCGGTGTACACGTGGCTGCCATTGATGCACAGCAAGGAGCGAGAGAGCGAATTGCTCTGGGCTTTCAGGTTCTCGACGGCACGAGGCCACGGCAAGAAGGCCACCACCTTGCTGGCCTCGTCGCTGAAGGCTCGCTTGTGGGTCATCGGCACAGGGGATGGCTTGACTGTGAGAACTGCTGGGAGTGGATATGAGGGGTGGAGAGGAGAAGTGCTCAGGAGTGCAAATATCAGTACCTCATTAGCAATATTATTTGCATAGAGAGCAGAATAAAAACTCCCAAGGGTCTTGGGTTTGACCAAACCTATGAGGACCAAATATTGTACTGCACTGTATTCTTTCAAACTTTTTTAATGGAAATAAAAAAACTGTCAGTGGAAGACGATTTGTAAAAAAAAAAAACAGTTCATTTCCATATTTGAATTAACTTATTTGTATACATATTTCAATAATAGTGCAAAATGTACTTCATGATAAATGCAGACTTGGTAAAAAAGATAAACACTGCACCAAAATAGAACCATAGTCATTATTAATTGTTCTCATCACTGGTAACTTTCAGCTAAACAAAACACACATCCATCCGCATTAAGCACTTTATCCTGGTCAGGGTCACAGCCGCCCAGAGCCTACTGTAGAATCACTGCATCACAGGTTACGAAACTAGACCCTGAATGGGCCACCAGTCCACTGCAGGGTGGCCACAAACTTTGGACAACTGTGTAACCAATTAATGTAAAACATACACTACATGACCAAAAGTGGACACTCCTTCTAATGAATAGCTTTGCCTATTTCAGCCACACCTATTACTAACAGGTGTGTAATATCAAACACATAGCCATGCATCTCCTCAGACAAACATCTGCAGTAGAATGGGACTATAATAGGATGCCACCTTTCCAATAAATCACTTTGTCAAATTTCTGCCCTGCCAGACCTTCCCCGGTTAGCAGTTGTTCTGTTATTGCGAAATGGAAACTTGTGGGAGCAACAACAGCTCAGCCAAGCAGCGGTTGGCCACACGAGTTCACAGAAGGAGACCGCCAAGTGCTGAATCGTGTTGTGTGTAAAAATCACCTGTCCTCAGCTGCGACAGTGACTATCGATTTCCAAACTGCCTCTGGAAGCAATGTCAGCAGAACAACTGTTGGCCGTGAGCTTCATAAACTGGGTTTCTGTGGGTGAGCAGCTGTACACAAGCCTGGGGTCACACTGCACAATGCTGGGCGTCGGCTGGAGTGATGTAAAGCACACCACCGTTGGACTCTGGAGTAGCAGAACCACATACTCTAGAGTGATGAATCAGTCTGATGGACAAATCTGGCTTTGCAGATGCCAGGAGATGCTACCTGCCTGTCTGCCTAGTGATAACTGTATTGTCTGGTGGTGGAGGAATAATGATGTGGGGCTGTTTTTCATGGTTTGGGCCTCTTAACTCCAGCAAAGGGAAATCTTATTGTTACAGCATACAGTGGCATTCTACAGAAGTGTGAGCTTCCAACATTGTTGCAGCGGGTTGGGGAGAGTGGAACCTGTTCTGTTTCAGCATGACAACAACCCTCTGCACAAAGTGAGATCCATGAAGAAATGGTTCACTCAGTCTGGTGTGGAAGAATTTGACTGTCCTGCAGAACCCAGACCCGAACCTCATTCATGACCTTTGGGATGAATTGGAACACCGACTGTGAGCAAGACTCCATTGCCCAACATCAGCCTGACCTCACCCAAGCTCTTTTTTTCTGAATGGGAGCAAATCCCTGTAGCCACTTTCCAAAATCTAGTGGTAAACCTTCCCAGATAAGTGGAGGCTGTGAGCAGCAAAGGGGGACCAACTCCATATTAATACGCATGGTTTTGAAATTAAAGGTTCAACAAACTTGTATGGGTGTGGTCTTTGTGTGTCCACACACTTTTAGCTGTGTAGTGTACATCTTTGGACAGTAGGAGGAAACCAGAGCCCCCCACATAGAAATTGGAAAGAACACGCAAACTCCACACAGACCTAAGCTGAATATGACCCTGTCCCCAGACATCTCACAGCCAAAGTGAAACATACAAAATGTTTAAATATTTTAAGCCATTTCCAACCAAATAGGTCTTAAAATATGGTAAAAATGCAGATTTGCAAGGAATTGTAATTACTGTATCATCCTCATGCTTGGTGCCATGATCATAGCAAGTTTTTTGCATGAATTGTATGATTTTGGGTGAACTCAAACCCAAATTGTTAAAAAAAAATTGCTCGATTTAAAAACTTATACTGATTTTTCTGGCACCAACATCATTGTTTTTCTTCTGGAAAGGCAGAACCATCCTTTGCAGCAGTGTCCCACTCTCATTTTCCTCATTGGCTTGACTGGACAGTTGCTGGGCTGGATTCCTATCAGTCCAGTCATTCAAAGACGAACTGTATTTAAGTACAGTTGTTACACTTTAAAATAAATGTTGAATATGTTTCTATTTAGGAGCCATCAAACCTCAGGAATTCCTGCTGGCTAAAGTTACTGGTTTGGCATCCCCACTCTCTGACATAGTATTCTGACACGCTTAAAGATAGTACTGGCAAAGCATGTGGAAGAAGTTCTGCAGAATGTTTTTATAGCCATAAAAGAGAGAATAATATATATCAAACACCCAGCACAGTGCCCAAAAAAGCCCTGGGTGTCTAGAAAACCACACACAGCAGGTCCAAACCAGCAGAGGGAGAGAATTCAGCGCATACACAGCCCACCATTTTCTCACAACACTTGTACCTCACGTTACAAACATTTGAATTACAATTTTTGAACACACGAACACTTTGTCCTTTAACTTTTTAATATTTTTTAAATTATTTTCTGAATTTTCTAGAATGGCCTGCATGTTGACTTTCTGCCACTGGAAGCAGAAAACACAGATGGAACAGAAACCCAAGTTATCGTCACTTTGTCTTCTATTTTCCATTTATTACTGTGGGATCAGTGTCTTTTACAGAACCTTAACTGCAAATAAATAGGGGGACATGCTTGCTTTGATAGCAACCAGACAGCAGCAACCAGACAGCAGCAAGCGGGCTTAAGTTTTTATGTTTATCATGTGAATCGGGATTCAGTTTTATTGTGTCTTCAGTAGTAAAATTGGTATTTTGACCTCTGATGCAGAAAAGTAACGCGGTTCTGTCTCGTGTGCGTGAAGCTGAGATGATGCATTTCAAACTAACTTTAAAGTAAAATTAAAGTAAAAGGCAAACTTAAATTAAAAGGTAATAAAATAAACTGCTGCAGCACCCAAGTATCCTGTCTCCCTGCTGACGTTTCCATGAAAGAGGTACATGGAGACCCTGGACTACTGTTGACGAAAATACAATGACACAATTTTAAACTTTCATCCTTTATAGCTTGATGTTTCCAACAGAAACCAACCTATCAGTAAATTAAAGGGTTTAGCTGTATTGTTAAGGTTTTATTGATGGTGGTCGGATTTAGAAACTAGTCCGAGTTATGAACAGTCCTTCTGTTCCAGTTGTGTTTGTAAGTTGAGGTACAAGCGTGATATTTTTTGGCTGAATGCTGCATTTTATCAGCGGGGGGGGGGGCGATTGTGGGGACAACTGGAGTGGGCCAGGCAATTTGGGAATGGTGAGGTGTGTCTATTTTAACATAGCACTACAACCGCGGCACTACTGTGCTTCTCACCCGGGCTGCTGTCGGCGGTCAGGTTGGTGCTGCTGCCAGGCGAGTTGGAGAGGTCCGATACCACCATGCTGATGCCCGCGGAAGGGCTAAGGCTGCCACCCGGGGAGGACGGTGCGCTGCCATCTGAGGCCAGTGATGTGCTGGATCGCGTGTCCAAAGTCTTTTGCAGCTTCCCTTTCAGGAAGAAGCTCTTCACCTTGCTCCTCCTGGCCGTGCCTTCCACCTCATCATCCAGGTCCTCGTTCCCTCCCCCCTCATCAGAGAAGCGCCCTGAACTGGGCAGGGCGGCGTAGCCCCCAGGCTCAATGGCTGAGCTCGACTCTGCATCCCCACGCTTCTTGCCCTTGACGCGGTCCTTCAGCTTACCCAGGGTGGAACGTGGTTTTTCCTTCACAGAGAGGTCACACATGCTGGCGGTCAGGCTGTTACGGGTGAACTGGATGGTCACCTGCAGCTCCCCCCGCTCCTTTTCCCGCCTCCCCGACTTGGAGTGCAGCTTGTACCACCTGGACACACACAGAGGGCAAAGTCAACAGCTGCTTCTGTCACAACTGCCTCACGAAATGTTTGGTTCAGCAGAGCACTTTGGGAATCTAAACTGACTTCTTTAACACAGAGGTTCACACAGGTCCACACACCTATTTAAGTGAGCTTAAACTGATTTACTTGCATTGTTCTGTAACAGTACAGGAATTATTCATCTTATCATACCAATTACTATACAAAACAAGGCCACAGGTTCTCAGTCTTGGCCCCAGCATGGTAGAACAAATTCCCTCTGTTCCTCAGAGCTGGTCAATCCCTCCCAACACTGAAGGGTCTCAAAAGTCTCTTTTGGACCATTTCCCCTCCAAGTTTCCATCAACTTTGTGAATTAGTCCATCACGCTCTATTGCTTTTATCTGTGCATCTGCTCTTCCTACGTCACCTTTGCAGGCAGTTACTTCACTGATGTATACAAGAAAAATGTGTAAATGTGTTTCCATCTGAAGCTCTTTGTCTGTTTTTTAACGCATCTGTGAAATGTTTCATTGAGTTTTGTAAAACCAGCATTTTGGGATAGAAGTGTTAGACCAAACCTTCATCTTCACTGACGTGTCAACCACAGAACATATTTTAAAAACCCCAGAAGTCTTCAAATCATCATCTCCCCCATCATCTCTCCATCTCCACTTCTCTTCTGGCTAGTTAGCAGAATAGGGGGGCTCAACAACCCCACCAAGCTGCAGGTAGGAACCCTCTAGTGAGATATTCCACTGCTGTGGAAATGGACAGAATATATTCCACTGCTGATCTATAAATGCCGCGATGTAAAATTCAGTCACTCGTAAGACAGAAAGTAATATTATTTCTAACAGTTCAGTTTCACCTGCTTATATGGCATGGCATTACCATGAGTGCCAGCTCTGTGAGGACCTGCGCGTCCAGATGACTCTGTGAGCAACTCTCCTGCCCAGATGTTCCCTAGATTTCAGCAGTCTTTTTAACGTCGCCAGCACGTGCTTGACTGAAAATGAAAATGCATAATCCTGCCGACATTTCTACTTTTGATGTGCATTTTGTCAAATGGCTACTTAAAGACCAAACGGTCACTGTATCTCTGTAAAAATATGTTGTGTCACATAATGACTTTACTGATCTCTCTACTCTCCAGATTTTTTGCATTTTGTTATTATTTGATATGTTTTTCATATTGTAACAGTGACAGGTGTTAATGATCATAAATTATTATTTTAAAAGTCCCACTAGCGCTGTTATTAATGGTGGTACTAGTTGTTTCTACGTTTGTAAAGAATGGAAGAAAAATAGTTATAAATTTTAAAAAGCCGTATTTCAGGTCTTTCCATCTGTGCCAGTATTCCATGGAACTGGGACAGGGCCCAAGACCATCATATTAAACCCGTATTGGCCATTTCTCGTAGCATGTTCGATGGACCATCTTTGTTTTAAAGACCAACTGACTTCCAGTGATGTGGTTTTGGCTTCCATTTCTCACTTGGATGTCATTTATGTGAGGAATTTTGAAAGCCTTTAGCAGAATATGAGCTATGCACTGAGCAAGCAGAGACCATGTGAGCAGGAGAACTGACTCTCAGGGCTGTCCTGTCCTCCTTCTGACAGCCATCAATGTGCAAAAACATACACCTCCATGTTTAGGCCTCCTCGCCACCAAGAGAAGCCACGTCAATAGCTGGCATTTCCATCATCCATCGTTCTCTGCTTCCTATAATGAACTGAGTTCACGTATGGATGACAAAACCTGTGGGCATCCGATGCCAACCTGCAGCTCACCTCTCATATCCATTCAGTTCAAATATAAGAAGCAGTTCTCTGGAAGAAATTCAGACTGGCACTTTAGGTGTTAAAAACATTTAAAAACAAAAGTGCATTAGTAAAAATTCAATGTTACATAAGATCTCCTATAATGAATTACTCTGTTGGTGTGAAATTCCTTTTTGAAATGAATGGGGCCACTTTGGGCGATTTATTGTTCCCTGAAGAGAAATCCCTGCTCCGTGAATTATTATTTCTTCGTAATTTCAGGATACAGAGCCAGTACTGATCGTAGTCATGACCTACTTGTAACAAGTTTGTGATCATGACTTCAGTATTCGAATCTCATATTTTTCAGGTGCTGAGAGTATTTTCCCCGTTATTTTAAATGGGGGAAAATAAATAAACAATTTGCTCCCAGCCCTTCAGAGAACACAGGGAATAAAGACGTGTGTCAGTCAGCTGCTGTCCGCCTCTTTGTTTTCAACTGAATAGGTTTATTTGAAAAATGAAATGCACAGTAAATGTGGTGACATGACGTGTTTAGACAAAGCAAAACAGGCGGAAACAGGTGACAACACCCACGCATTTGCCTCTGGCTTTGGATAAATACGAAACAGTACAAAATAGTACACTGTACACTACTTATTTGCAGCTCTTTAAAATTTGTTTTTGGTTTTTATTCAGTTTTGATTTATTATAAATAAGCTTTAGATAAAAATTCATTATAGCAAAAGTTTTCATTCAGATACCATTAAATAGGTCTTAATTTAAGTTTTGTTTAGTTATTCATGGGGATGTATCGTATACTTTAAAACGCGCAGATCATATGTGTGTAAAGCATTCAAAATTATGGTCTGTTTAAACACAATGCGTGTTCCAGCTCCCAGCCTACATTGAAACACTGCTGAAACACTCCAGAACTGCTTACCTCCAGAGTGGTCAGCAATGAGCAAGCTGACATAACCCTGAAAACATCAGCGGTTCCCTATCAATAGTGCAGAACTCAACAAAAACACACAAAATAAATTGATTCATTCAGATGGAAAAATACATATATACCTTTCTGTCAGTGTACGTCTCCCAGGTAAGTCTAGAAAGAAACGTAAGCAGGGAATGCTGAGACAGCCATAAGCAGTTTCAGAGCTACACATTCGAATACGTGTGCGTTTTCTCCTGCAGGCCGAGTACACCGTACTGACGCACGTTTATTGTGATTACGTAGTGCAAAAAATACCTTGGTGAATCATAAACACTGCATTATGAACCCCTGCGCGATGTGCAGGTAAATATCTGAGTGACCTCAGGAAACGGTCAATTGTGGTGGAGACGCCAATAAAGTGTGCAGCCGTTCAGATTCACCACTGAAGACCTGAGTCGCAGGAAAGAGCTGCTGAATCACAACAGCATTACACGGATGCTTCTCGGTGTTGTGAACTGCAAGACAAAGCAATAACACATTCTGTGCGAATGTTTGCGATGAGCAGCTGCTTGCTGAACAATAATCATTACAAACGCAGGGAGCAGCAAGAACAGTGAAACGCTAAATCTATGCAAATATTTCAATAAAAAGGATGTCCTGACTGTAATCTAGCTGTATTGTAGAAATTATCAAAGTAAAAAAAATGTGGTTGCAAACAAATAAATAAACCAGTGTATCCCCCTTTCCGCAGCTATGACAGCATCTCAAATGGATGCAGAAACAAAGGCAACAAAACAAGAAGGATTGGAAAAGCAGATATTTCAGTTGTAAGGGACTTGAGCCATTTTCTTCAAGCAGCAGCTGCAAATAATGTAAAGTTTGAGCCTCAAGAACTCCTGATAATTCCATTTCAGACCTGGGATCCGGTGAAACGGACAAGACTGTGCCAGACGTCCGTTCTTTGCTCCACCCTTTCCGAACGTCATAATGATCACGATCCCTACGATCTGCAGCCAAAACAAATGACTTCTCAGTGTTTCTCCATGTTTCTGGCACGCTGCGGTCCTGTGTGGAGAGCAGTGAGCGGAGAATGAAAGCCAGATGTGGGGTGTTGCTTCACTCTCCCAAGCCAAAGGAACAGCTCTGTTTGCTAACCCATCCCACCCTCATGTGCAGCCACCTGTCACCAAAGGAAGCACATATTTTTTAGGTATTTCCCAAATGTCTTCATCACGATTTGAAAATAAAACCAATTCTACATCTACACTAATCTGAATGAGTCATTTAAGTAAATGGATATCAATTTTTTAGTCCAATTTTTCCTTTCTGTCCATGGCAATGATTAAAAATCAGTGACAGTTCACATAATAACATTAATATTACGCAGCAGAAGAGCAAGACTGAGAATTTCAAACAAGAGCAACACATGCATACATGACTATTCATGTTGTGTACAATACTGCACACGATTTTTCCTTTAAATAGAACCCTGCTAGTATTTAAAGATATTTCAACAGGTTCATGGATGGATATCATTTACTCTGATATTAAAATGTACCTCTATCATAACATCTATTCATCCATTATCAATAACTGCTTTATCTTAGCCAGGGTCATAGCGGTTTGGAGCTTATCCTGGAATTACTAGGTGGTGGTCTACGAAACTACACCCTGGATGGGACAGCGCTCCATTCACACATACGCACTATGGGAAATTTATAGTGACCGATTCATTTGAAACACGTGTGTTTGGACTGAGGAAAAACCAGAGCAGCTGGATTAAACCCACATAGACACAGACTGAGTGACACTGAGCTGGATTGAAACCCACGCCCAGACAGCCCACTCTGTCGCCCGTTTTTATAACACACAATGATAAATCTAAACAAACTAAGTAAAACGTCCCCAGCAGAGATTTTTTTTCCATTCACCTGCAACTGAGCACATGCCTGAACAGTAAATAAGGCCACTCAGAAACGTGGAATTTTTATCGGACCTCAGCGTGAACAATATCTATGGGTAAGTAACGCAGGCAACGTGAAAAAAGCAACTTTTATGGGTACGATAAAGTTCTGCGGTACAGTTGAAGCAGTGCTGCTGTGGACTCGTAACTAAAAGCCTCGTGTCCCTCCATGTCCACGATCCTAGCAGCCCACCGTGGGTGGGACCATCTCTGGGGATGTACTGCGGAAATCCTGCTTGGATGTTCCAGAGAAAAAAAAAACAAACAAAAAACGAATTTGTTTATTCTGCAACGATGATCAGGGCTTTCCAGCCAGCAGCAAAGGACATGAATGAAGGTCTGTGAATGTAGAGGGGAAGCTGCATCATCAGCTCAAGATATATTTACAAATTTTTTCACTGTGGTCACAATCTTTATTGATAACAGACTGCAAAAAAAAAGACCGTAGGTAATTCCCATTGTTTAGAAGGCCACCTTTTAATAAGTAAGGAATCAGTGAAGTAGAATGAAACATCAAAAAGGTGTACAAATTGTGCACTGAAACGCCATGATATAAGGTAAGATTCAGAAAACTAACATAAGACTTCTCCATGTTTAAAATCTGGGTTACAACTACTGGCACAGTTAAATTTGCCAGTGACAGCATTAAACAAAGGTGCAGAATTTGCAGCACAGAGATGTTTACGCTGCTTCCTTTCTCCCCCACGCAACAACTTCTCCTCCAAGTGTGAGCACATACACATGCTGCCCACACCCACGACGGTCCAATTCACTGTTCATCATGAACACACTAACCTCACTCGTGTAACGTTTGCCCTCAAAATGACAAGCAAAATATATAAAAAACTATTGTTTAAGCATAAATTAAGCAATCGGTTTTCTGCCAACAAGAGTGTGTGAACCTTTATTTATTTGTTTAAAGGCCGTAACCCCCTCAAGTTGGAGGAGTAGCTCCAGCAGATCCCAGAAATGACAACATTGGTTTCAGCCCTGAAGAGCGCAATTGTAGAAACAGCAAAAATACCGTGCCGCACCGTCAAACTTCCAGGTCTGTGGAAGGATGCCCGAGTCTAAGGAAAGATACCAGCCACAGGGGGAAAACTGGGTGAGAAAGGAATATTTTGTGAATTGATATATTTCATATATTTGGAATTGTTATAATTTGAACATATATGCAGTATTAAAAAGTATATATAGTGAGACATATAGTGAGCCATGGAAAGGGATAAGGCGGAGGTTCATGAACTCGAGTGGGAACCAGGCTGGTTCCTGAGCCCCTCCCTGAGGAGCCACTCATCCCAGGGGTAGCCACCCAGCAGAAGCAGGACAGCTACCCAAGATGGGAAAGAAAAAGGTATTGGAGGACCTAGCCCATCTGAAGGCATGGCTTCACCAGGAACCTCCCCTAGCACTCATAGAATCCCAACTCTTGAAGGGCCAGAGCATGAGATTTCTTCTAGAAGAGCCACGGATGCCCAGAGAGTAAGAGACTTCTTCCCAGTCCTTCCATTTCCTAACCCTGTCCGGCAAGTATCTGTGAGCCTGAAACAGCTGGAGGAGGAGGGAGGAGACAGTGACTAGCGCCAGAGGGGCAGCCGACACAAGTCCCACAGCAGCAGCACGATGGTACAGGAGAACCACCCTGGGCAGCCGTGAGGCAGGTTGCCTCAGCACTTGACTGCATCAAAAGTTTGTTAGATGATTGACCTGGGAGGGGAACAGAGACCTGACCTCCCACTAGCTCAGTAGTTGGACATCACTTGTGGCCCAGGTGAGCCTAAAGCTGAGGGGGGAGATGTGTGAGCTGGGGGTAATACCACCATGGCAGTGGTGGTCTGATCTGATGGACAGCTCCCTGTTGCCTGTCCCTGTCTGGCCCCAGAATGAAGACCAACTGCAGCCATTTGAGGGAAATGGACCCCATTATTTAAGGCAGTTACTTTGAGGGCCAGAAGCTTGTTCTGAGCAAAACACAGCTTTGCACATCTCTGTTTTTGATTTCTTTTGCTATTAAAGTCATTTTGCTGGTGACAGAACCCGGCTTTCTGTCCTGCCTCAATGGCCTCCTCTGCACCGCAACCTGCCAGTTTTTTATTACATTACTTTTCTTTTTTACTCACAATGCATTTTTACTGTGAACGTCATATTGCAGAAAGTTCTAGAATGAAAGCACCTAAGAAATATACTTGCTTTAGTGGATAGTGGATTTCAGCACTGGTTTTAATGTTGCTCCCTCAACCATCACAGGAATCACCTAGAACAGGTGTTAAAAATCCATTGCTATGAGATATTTCTAAAGATATACTCCTTTTATGATTAACTGCCTTGCATTAGGTGAAACACGAGTCTATCTATAGAAATTTCCTGTTTGCTTCCAACAATTTCTTGTTGCAATGCCATAATTTTAGTCCAACAATAAATCTGGTTTTAAGGGCACGATAATGTAACCATATTTTGAGAAACAGATTGGTGTACAGTCTTTATTCTTTTGTATGTGAAATAACACTTTTAAACAAATGTGGACATGTATAGTGTTATTTATAGTATTTCACACACCCCCATGACAACGCAGACACGACATGAAAACCCGTACTTAAGCGCAGTTAAATCCAGCAAATACACCTGCGAGTTTGGCAGCAGCTATGCTCGTGGCCTACGGACCAGAGATGGATTTTTGAAGTAAATGCAGTCAGTTCTTGTTCACCGACATTCAAAAACCACCCTAACAAAAGCTACGCCCCCAGCAGCCCCACTCACCTGGACGGATATGAGTGCAGGGCAGTTTCACATTAGTCACAACAGCCACAGCAACTACATCCTAGTGACTGAATTTAATGCATTTCTGGCACATAAACGAAACTTGGTAGGAACAAATTCAAACCAGAAGAACGACGGCGTAGTAATTCAACGCATCCGCAGTCACGCCCTGTCAAAAGGCTAGACTTGCTTGGCTGAATTTCAGGTAGCCAGTTTGAGAAATTACACGATCCAATGCAATGATATAGAGATTCGCATTAATCATTATTATATTACAAGATAAAATCCTGGCTATAAAAACATCACAATTCAATGACATAACTGTTCCAGACTCATGTTGAATCCTTCCATTCTTCAGTCTTCAGTCACACTCTGAAAAGACTGAGCAAATGGCTTGGCTGCTCTGTGTTTATTTTTGCGCTTGCATATCCCCATTAAAACAAAGCAGGAAAAAAAATCACCACATGACCCAAAGAGTATTATCCTCTGGACCTGAGCCAACAATCCAAAAATCAGTTTTCCACAAAACAGTGTAATAAATATGGAGAAAAGTAGCATCTTATTAAATCAGTGGGGATGCAGGAGAAGTTTGAAATTCTAAAACTGCCTGCTATCTTCTACATGTAAAATGAAATTATCAGTACAGGATTCTGGGAACATGGTTTTTCGTGTCAACATTTTCAACCCTCTATTCTGTGAAGGATCAAATGGTAGCAACAGCACCCGTGATCATCAATCGGGTGTTTTTTCAAGAAAAATAATCTAAAGGAGCTTCCGACGAGAATCTACATGAGTCAAAATGCTCTTCAGCACCGATGTTGGTGCTCTCAAGTACCCGACCCAAGCACCTTGCCGGACACCCCAGCATTAAGAGTGGAATTTTAACCTATGCTGACAAACTGTTTGGCCTGTAACAGTGCTGCAATTTGTGTAAAACTTGTATCTGAGCATAGCGGTACTCATGGAAGTCAAATCTATCAAAGCCTTGAACCTCAGCACCTGCCCTAGAGTCAAGCCAGCACTACAGCAACACTTCTTCCAGGTTGTTTCTCCAATGTCTACCTTTAATGTCAGCCTTTAACAAGATTAACCACTGTCTCCTCTCAACATCTAAGGATCTTGACATCTCTGGCATGTTACTGAACTGGTTAAAGTCATACCTTTGTCACTGGTGCCTCACTGTCTCATATAGCAGCCCTCCCCTTGTTGGATCATCTGTACATGTGTACTTTACTGATGAGTGCTGGGGCCTTTCCTGTTCTCCATATACATTCACACCCCAGCATCTTGCAATGCTTGTCAAGAGCAGTAGATGCCTGCAGAGCTCGCTCTACAGGGCCCTCAAGCTCCTTGGCATCCCTGGACGGCACAGCAGGAAAGCCGTCAGGAATACGACAGAGGCCTCGACAAGAGCCTCAAGATGTCTGTGGATCAAGAAGGGGACAACACATACTGCTTGGTCACAAGTTGGGGACTGATTAAATGAGATATCAGGTATTCTGTCAAACATCTCTTCTTAAATGGCTGACATGATTTTCTTCTCCGATCTGACTTCTGCAAATTCATCCACAGGTCTCCTGGTCAAGATCATTGATACCTTTGACACTCTTAACCTCATCCTCTATAAAGAACCTTGGTCAGATGACTGTGGCAATTCTGGGAGCCATATTTCTTCACTAGCCTAGACCTTTTTTTTTTTCCATCTACAGCATCTGCTGCATTACCTGCCCCTCAATAAATGATGCTACCCAGTTCCTTGTCTGGACTCTAGTTCTTACCAGGCTCAACTGCTGCAATTCCTTTTTGACTGGTCTCCCTGCATCTGCCATTTTCCATCTCCAACTAACCCAAAATGGTGCCGTGTGCTGAGTGTATTATGTTCTGCACTGTACACACCACTCTTCTGCTGCAGGCTTTCCACAGGTTCCCCATCACAACCAGGATCCATTTAAGACCTTCTTAACACGCAGGTTTCTAAACAGTGTGGCTCCACATGACCTCCCTTCTCTAACTTCCCCCTGCTGTCCTCGGTTTTACATCAACACACCCTCTTCCAACCTCCCTCGGTATCTAGGAAGGGTTCCTCATCCCCTCTCTTTGCACCTAAACTGCAGAACGGGCTTCCCCTCAAACTCCGCTCTGTCTTTTCACCTTCCACCACCTTCTGGAAATTCATCGCATCACCTGTGGTCTTGGAGCTGTTTAAATACCTTTCTCTGTTATTCTCTTATTCTCATAATATATCGCGACATTTCTTGCTCTTTTACAAATATGACTAACACGGAAGGTTAACGTTTCTTTTGTTATCGGATAATTTATACCATTGCACTTATTTATAAGCAGTTGCCGTGGTGTTAAGCTGTACAGCTGAGCGTGTGCGGAAACATTAAATCATCTTTTATTTCTATTCTAGGCTGACTTGGTGTTGGTGCAACAACATCTTCTCCTGCCATTGGCTCTCCATAGTTTCTGCAGCCACTGTTCCCCTTACATAAACAACCCTTATAAGTCACCTTATACAGAAGATATGGAAAATAATAAATGTGTTTCCATTTAAAATTCAATTCAGTTCAGTTTATTGTTAGAGAACCGCTCCGCTCACACAGTGGCAGGAGCCCTGAACCAAAGATGACAGAAGCAACCACAACAGATGTAAAGCCAACCTATGGATAAATGGTTGATCGTATATGAACCAAATGTAACTAAATACACTAATTCATACGAAACACACCACACATACATAAACCAACCTCTTTCCCCTTCTTTTTAAATACAGTATATCGTTTATAAAAATAACATGGCGATGGAATGTCATTCCAGGGGTCAACCGAGGTCGTTCATTCTGCACAAATTAAACAATATAGATTAAATCAAATCACAGCGCATCAAACACAACTATGTGGTCTGGTTAGTCAAACCGTCATTTTTAGGCTGGGAGCGCAACGCGCATTTGCTCAAGTTGCTGCCAAAACGTGCTTTTAGCTCAGCATCAAAGTACCACAGTGAAGGAGGAGAAGAAGGAAGTTGGACGTACTCGTTTTTGGGTAAAACGCCGTTTTGGAAGAGTTTATCCAACGGGATGAGCACCTGGCCGAGGAAGACGTCGAGCCCGACGAGCGCGCGGTGCATCACGGTGAGGAGCAGCTCGCCGCCGCTGCCCGGCGGACCCGCGCCTCGCCCCGCCGCCTCCAGGACCCCGGGAAGGAGCTCGAAGGAGCACTCCTCGTTCCACTCGGGCGCCGCGCTCTTCTCCGCCACGGCCGTGCTAAACTTCTCCCTCCCGAGCTGTATGACTGTGTACACGTCGCTGGTGCCGTGTTTGCCCTTGGCCCGCAGTCCCCTGGCCCGCAGCACCGTCACCTGCACGTGCGTGGGCACCCAGCCCCGGTGGTCGCCGGGACCGGGCAAAGACATGTTCGCGGGCGCGCGACGGACGCGGGAAGCGATGGGAAATAACGGCGCACCGCCGCGGAACTACCGGCGGACTGAGCGCTGTGCGTGACGGCGGGGTCTTCCTCCCGAGCACATCTCAGTTTCCTCCTCCAAGCTGCTTCTTTCTTCCTTCTGGGGAGAGGGGGTCGCAGCCCGTTTTTATTTCCTTTTCTAAATCCCCGAACAGAACCGGCGCAGAGCGACGGGAGCCCCCGAGCGCGTCCGGCGCAGGTCTCGGGTAAGTGACCTCAAAACTTGGTACACAAGGCTTGTTTTTCTTCTTTTCCCCCTCGAAATTGTATTAAAAATGCGTCCTGCGAGATAAAATTCCTAGTTCTGCTGCGCGCTCCAGTCACTTCGCCCGCTCAATGCGACGCCCCCCCCAAGTCGTGCTGCGGAGCGACTGGAACCCGCTGCTGCTCGATGACATAACATTGCAGATGCGGGGATGCCCGACGTGTGAGTGTCACAGAAACCGAAATGACCGCGACTGTCGGCGGTAAGAGGTGATAAAAAACATTTTCCCGACGCGGATTCGCGTTGCTTCACGGTAGAAGGAACGAATGCGCCAGTTTTTCAGCGACGCGCTTGAGGCGGCGGATCGCGGGACGCTGGAAGTGGAAGTTGAGACGGACCAAAGTGGCCGCATGGGTGGGGCCCTTCACAGACACACACACGCACGCACTCACGCACGCACACGCACGCACTGCTTCTCACTGGCCCGCAGTCTGACATAAACTTGCTTTAATTACATTAATAAAAGTGCAATTCTTTACTCAGTGAAATCTAATAATAATCTAAACTCATCGTTATCACCAGATAAATGCGCTTTCGCTGCGGTGCAGTCGCATCTAAACTGAACAAATGTCAGGAAGAACTCGGTGTAAAACGCAGTACAAACGAGGTACGCGATGCTACACGTTAGAGCCGCACACGAATTTGTCGCGCAGCTCCACCCCTGACCCTCATTTTCCCCCACAGACAAAGCTTTTCTTGTTATTTACCCTTCTGGAGGTGCTTTATGATGTGATCCTTAACATTCCATCTTTATGTGAGCATCTCGTCCACTTCTCGTTTTCCCTTTCAGTTCCGAGAAAAATGCAAAAGATTTTTTCAGAGGGGCAGCAGGCATAAAAATGATGCAGAAGTAACACCTTAGAAAACCTTTTCCTTATATAGTAGCTTAAATGCACTGTACTGAAAAACTGCCGGAAAGAAAGACCTTGTTAACTATACAAAATATATATATATTATGTCAACATCAGAAGTTACACAGATGAAAGTTAGGGAAAAAGATATTCCCTCTCTAGATCCCTATCTAGATCCCTAGATGCCTATCTAGATCTTCTCACCATGTCACATTTACAAAGCATAGGCTGCTCTGGGATGCTCAACAAAAAATGAAAACGAAGGAAAATTGTTGCAGGCATCTATTTTTATTGTTTCCACAGACTAAGGTTACACTTGAAATCTTTTCAGTTCTTTTAAAAGCTCCGCAAACAAACAAATAAGCATTTTTTTCCCCCTGCTGCGGTTTAGCAGGAAAAGTACCTAAATACACACTGCTGTCTTTAGAGGAGCTCAAACGTTAAGAGCACAAAGATCAGGTTTCAAACATGGTAGCATTGGAGCCAAATTCCTTGCCCCCAACAATTAAAATGTTGTTACCAAATATCAGTCATGTGACCCCCGCAGCGTTGCCCAGTATTGATAGGTTGATAAGGTCATGTGAGCAGAACTAAGCTCTTTTCAGCTTTGAAGAAAACTTCTGCTGTGCTGGTCCGATGCAGACTGCGATGAAATGGACTGCAGAGGAGGGCACAGGGGACAAACCGTGTAAAAAACCGTATTTGTAGTATAAAAAGCTAAGCAAGTGACAGGGAAAAAAACAGTGATTCAGGAATGTACTTTTGAATAAAGGGGATATCAGGTGAAAACTACTCAAATATTGAGTTACGGTATTTTGATTCAGTTGAATGTCTTTTTAATGTTCAGAGCCACTAGTAATGATACTAGTTTCAGTATAGAGTTTCAACTAATGGAAAACATATCTACATATCTTTTTGACAAATAAAATCACACAGAACTTACAAAACTGCTGAATAGATAGTGAGCTAGTACCACAACAGGCCTGCGTCAAGTTACTGTAACCTTTTTACAGTAGAGGTATTGTTATTATTTGTTCGCTTAGCCGATGCTTTTCTCAAAAGTGACTTGCAGTGCTACTTAGAATTTTTTTCCCGATTTATACAACTGGAAGGAAAATACTTTGCATAAGGGGTGACACATGGGAATTTTTGGCAGGTCAAACACAACCCGTGCTACGGAATTGTGGATCAGCTGGAGAGGCTTGATGGTGGAGTCGGTAAGGCCGAAGAGGAAAGAGATGTAGCAGTCCAGATGGAGTATTACCGTGGCCTCAACCAGGGACTTTGTAGTATATTGTCAGATAGGGGAAACTGCAATTTTTTTTTTTTTTACTGTGCAGGGAGAAGTAGATACTTGAGTTGACTGTTGCTCCCAGTCTCTTGACCAGTGAAGTGGATGACATCAGTAAATTGTAGAGGTTGACAGAGAGTTTCAGACAAGTAGACTGACCTGTGGGGAAATGAAGGATTCCAGTCTCAGAAGAATTGAGTTGTAGTTGTCAGTCAGCCAAGTCGAGGTGTCTTGAGGGTTAGGTTCAAAGTTCACTATGTCATTCTGCACTTAGAGAGATGCATAGCAAAGGACAAAGTATAGTTTCCCCTGGACTCCTACGCTCAAATTCTGCTTGTGACACTGCGAAGAGTGAAGTTTTGATGGAACGGCCGACGTGGAATCTAGACTGTTGACTATTAAGACAGGGGCGTACTAAGTCATTTGGTCTTGGGGGCAGAACCATTCCTTTGCACCGGCTCTCACCGATCCTTTCTTTCTTAGCCCCCCCTATAATTCTGGAGTTTTTTTAGGCCTAGAGAGGCTTTCCTTAGCAGTGGTCTGATGTGGGCACTTTGAAAGACAGATGGGAGGAATAAAAAATGAAGGAAATAAAAGGAATAGTTCTAGAGAAATGGACTGTAAGAGAGAAGGTACAGGATCACAAAAGCACGTTTCAGCTGGAAGTGACAGCAGGAGATCTGACATTTCAGTTCCAGAAAGGGAAGGACATGCGGGGAAGGAGGCTTTTCTGGCATGGATGGGGGAGGTGGACGTCAACAGTCTGTTGGTGATAAAAACAACTTTGTCTCAGAAATAACAAACATTTAGATGCGGATTAGAATCGAAAACACTGACTCTGAGCCAATAGCTCCACCTGCTGATCCAGTCAGTGTGGGCAGGATCCTTATTGCTGATAAATCTAATTGAAAAGATGTTACATAAAGCAAATATTGTTATTATTTTGTAATGAACACATCTATTTTAGTTATGCCTTATATATACAGTATCGTAATGAACAAGTGTATACTCTTTTCTCAGTTACATTCATAAATTAAATGTATAAAACAGACATCTGGTACAGCAGTTTAATTTGTTATTTTCCTATTTGCGCTTTTATTTTTACAAGGTTTCTACAAGCAGCATTTACAGCCCTTAAATCCATGACCAATGTTTTCAAAAGCAGATTCAGCGTAGTTATTCAGCAGCATCATATGTAACTCTGGGTGACTGATGCTGGAACAATTTACTTGTTTTCCTACAGCTGTTAAAAGCAGAACAACATGAGTTCCTCCTCACAGCTTGTTTTATTCCTAAATTCAAACTGAGCGAAACTGAGCAAACACAAGGTGCTGTAGGAATCAAGCAGCCTTTAAATGGATCATAAGTAGCCAGATATTATTTTTTAGTCCAATTTGCTTAGTTTTACCATATGGCCATTCACGATTTTCTAATAAGACCCCAGACACAGAAACAAATAAGAATGGGAAAGAAGTTGATACGAACCAACGTACAACATACAAAGATGCACGACTTTACAAAGGCTGTGGATGGGTTGTAATGTTTACTCAACCAAATACTGTAGGACATTGTTAATATTAATGAAGTGCTGCTGAAATGTGACATTTTTAGAAAAGCAAAATCATGGTGTGAGCATGTGTACCAAAACAATGAGTTAGGAACCACTTGTAGATTAATGTTGCAAACCTTACAGCTGTGGAACAGCTCAACTGTAGGACCAAACTAAATGTCAATAGGTTGCTGTTTCGGGCTGCTTACAGACAATTTGGTTTTCTGTTTCTGAAGAGCTTCTTCTCTTGTGGCTTTCAGGGTGCCGTTGAAGTGTTTTTCAGACTTGCTGGTGTCCTTCCGAAAGGTAAGTTCAGGCCCCGCAGCCTGGAGACTGATGGTGGAGCTCGGCTTAATGTGCTTTGAGGCCGCATCTCGGGCAGCATTAGGTACCTTAGAGGCATCTCGTCCAAAGCTAAGTTGAGCCAAGGAAGATGTGTAGCTGCTGGGGTCAGAGAAGTATCTGGAGTGTTTGGGTCGTATGAGAGATGCCGGCCTTTGGGTTCTTTGAACTGAGTAGAGGTGGCTGGCTGAGGCATACTGGGGAATATCGTAGATGCCTTCATCAACTGTGCTGAAGAGTGGAGCACTAACATAGCAAGATCTCATATCCACGTAGCCACTGTCATCATCTCTGGTCAGGTCAACCACTGTGAAGTTATGCTCCTTGGTACATCTCTCTGGGGTGGTGCTGTGCCTGGTTTTCTGGGTCAGCAGCTCAAGAGTTGAGGCGTGGGACCTGGGGGGAATCTTAGACAGCCAGAATGATTCCTGCTTGTCACAGGCAGGGAGATGAACAGAGGAAGACAGTGTTGGTGTTTGGCTATTTGTGGGGTGGTTGTCCTTCTCTGGTTTGCAAGAGTCAGGTACACCAGGCGCATTTTCCTCAATGTGGCCTTCAAGGACAGCATTTTTTCTTGAAAATTTAATCCAAATCTAAATGAAGAAACATGGTGATTTTAATAAGAGCCGTGAACAGTTGAGTGCGAGCAAGAAAGACGAGATAGAAGAAAACAAAATTACAAAGATAGTGTGATTCAAACAGTAACCAGCAGAGAAAAAGACGAGGAAAACAAAACACTCCCAACCTGCAGAAAGGGAGAACTCTAAACATCTAGGGGCCCCACTACCAGTGGCTGGCCATGGTTTTGTGTGAAAAATTCTTATTATTTAACACTTCTATCCTGTGATGCTGCTCTAACTCACCTTTCTGACATGTCTGAAGAGCAGACATACTGCTATGGCTGTTATGATGCAGAACAGTGTATTGGCTGCTACAAGAGTGAGAAGCGATGCTTCAAATGCAGAGGTCACCCCATGGGAGGTCTGGTTTAAAGAATGACTGACCACTGGATCCTGAAATAACAGAAGAAGGACCATCAATTGGTTTGAAACCACCAATATCCAAAAGAAGGTAGGCTGCTCCTTTTCTTTACGTCTCACTACGTCAAAAGCTTCAGAGTGGATACCGCTTGTGAAGTTTCATTTCAAAAGTATGCCATTCTTTGAACAGAGGTCCACAAAACTAAAAAAGGTTAATATAACAAACATAAAACTGAATAAATTGACAGTAACAGCATTTTTTGCAGCTATAATTTAATGTCAGATTAACAGCTTTTAAAAAACTCAAATTCAAGTAACACACTGGGGTTCGCATTTACAGATGTGTGTGTGTGTGTGTGTGTGTGTGTCTGAGTGAAATGAGGGGAGGGTCAGTCATCAGGGCATCTGCATTATTGATCATTTTCTTACTCTGAATTTACAGACTTTAATTTGCGTAACATTGATCTGTCTGAATTGCTCACCCTGTTTAAGGGACAGGAAAATTAAAATGAGAGCTTTTCTCATTTTATGTACAGCTAATGATGAAAAAAGCTGACTCTGTTTATTTTTTGTCACATTTTCACAGTTGTTTGCAGTACTTCCCACCTAGGAATAAAATATATTCTTTGGTGTTTCCCATGGCAACCAAACTGATTCAGTTAGTAAATGAGATTCAGTATCTTTTGGAAAATAAATAATAAATAATAAATAAAATAAAAGCCTCAATTGATTATCACAGATAATATTACAAATGTCTGTTTGTATTTAATTTATATAACTCTTTTCCTCTGCAGGTCTGGGCTGAGAATTTGGCAATTTGTGATCAATGTGTTAAATGGACCATCTCAGTCTAAATTGTACAATAGACATGCTTAAACAGTAAACAGGATTCTGATTCGTTTATTTGAAAACAATCTAATTTCCACAAGTATTTTTATGTAAAAAAGTTAAAAGAACTGATGAGTCTAAATCAAAACAGAATGTAACATATTCTTCTGAACAGCTGGTAAATACAAATACATGTTACGAGTACATACCTGTACATCGATGCAGAGAATGAGAAAGAGTAGCGTGTCCTCCATTGCTCGACAAGTAAAGGTCTGGTGAGAGGAAACTGGTCTTTAATGAGGAACTTATTTATATGTGTATGGAAAGAGGAAGACAAAAATTCCAGATGAACTGCAGTGTTTTGCCCATTGCAATAATTATGCGAACCTAGGACAATACCCTCATGTTCTTAAGACTTTGCACTGACAAGATATCCAGTCTCATTTCAATTTTCTTTAACAGATGTTTAAAAAAATGATTCTATTCTTTTCTATTCTAAAATATTCAGGTACGTACAGTATGTCTCAATAGGGTGGCACCATGGCACAGTGAGTAGAACTGCTACCTCACCGTAGGTGTGATATGGGTTTCCTGTGTGTTTTATTCAGGTGGTTCCTCCCACAGTCCAAAGACATGTTTCAGGTTAATCGGTCACTCTAAATTGCCCACAATGTGTGCATGTGTAGACACCTTGTGATGGACAAATATCCCATCCCGAATGTAGTTTCATGGAGTAAGGCTCATAGAGCTGATAAGCAAAGAGGTCCAGTACAAAAACCAGAGATGAGCATCATTAAACTGGTCTTCAGATGTTTGAGAAGCTTGGGATGTCATGGTCGAGATCAGAGTATCTCAACATCTCTGCAGTCTGTGGCCTCAGCAATACCACCACCAGGTCTGTATGTGTATCTGAAGAGGCTGTGCGAACAGTTCCACAACTTTAACATCAAACTTAGTGTTGTCTTGTGGATCTGCTGCATTGCCAGACTTGCTTACTAACCCAACACTTTCCACCTAATTTGGGAAACTGAACCCCACAGGCAAATCCTGGTTGTTTGGAACCGTAATTCCACCCAGACTGTAAAACTAGTGTTGAAAACACATAATGTTGTCCTGGATGTGCCTGTTTTCAACGCGTGGTGCGAAGTGTACTGTAAAGGACATTTGACGTTAGTCACTGCATTACACACGGGAGATGAGAAGCCACATGCATTTGAATAAAGAATTTTATTTTAAAATGAACTGTGCAGTAAACACATGGCGCAGTGCAAATGGATTCAAAGTGAAATTAGCGGAAAAAGCTGATAACACACCAGTGCGGACCAGTACATCTCGCTTCATATAAATTTAGTTAATATAGCATAGTTTATTACAATACATGCAGCATTTTTACAGTAGGCTGCACTGTCCTCTACATGATTTATTTGTTGATTTTTTTTTTACAGTTTTGATTTTTAATCATTTTGATTTTTTTGTTATGGATAAGCTTCACATTAAAAATTTGTTAGAGCAAAAGCTTCCATTCAGATACTCATATTTAGGTATTAATTTTAAGATTGAAAAACTGAATAGAGTTCGGATAGAGGGATGGCTGTATGACCACCAAACTGTTAACCTTACATCACTAATGTACAGTATGTAGCACCATGTGAGTCATATAATTTTTAAAATTTCACTTTGTACAAATTTTACAAACCGTTTTTATTTAAGCTGACATTACAGCTACTGGCTCCTGTCGCTGTTCAGCATCTTGATGATGATGACGGTGACATTTTTCACTCTGTGACGAACACCTCCTCCTCTGTCCGCAGTTTGTGTCCTTCATCCAGCAAAACCCCCGTCACAACACACATATACGCCTCCAAGGTTGAACATACTAATATGTGTCACGCGGTGTATGTGTGTGAACCTCGCTTAGTAGTGTGTAGTAGTGTGTGTGTTGGCTTCTGTCATCCTGCTGACGAATTAGCTCGGAACTATCTGAGTGGCACATATCACTAATGTATGTAGCACTGTAAGTAGGAAAGTGCTTTCAAATCATGGCTGTGCCGTTCAGTCAGCATGACGTATGTTCAATGTATGACGTTAGGAAAAAATTACTTATTTAATTAGGAACATAATGCTTGTGACGTCAGTATGTGCACCTTTCCAACTGGCTTTTCAGATACAGAATGTTACATTTTCAAGACACCAAACGGCCTTTTTTTATGTGAGACGAAAAAAAATCTGCATCAAGAACAAACAAGCAGACCTACAGAGACTGAGCTTTATACATAAAGAGATAAAAAATGAATGTAGGGAAAATCTTCAAGAAAAAGCAGGACTGTATGTTGGTACTCTAGATTTTATAATTGCAAGACACTCCTAGGAAAAAGAACCAAAAACAAATACAGGTCATGCATTTCAGACAATAGCTGAAAAGTGATCTACAACTTACATATATATATATATATATATATATATATATATAAATAAAAACACAAAAGCACATTGTTAAGCAATATTACGAATTCTGCATGCAAACACAGACAAAATGAATCAGTCTGCCTTTGTTGCTAACAATTAACTATTTAGTTAAATATATAAATTAAATATTTAATTGAAAACCGCTACTTTAATCATTACTTCTACGCACCTTTCCGCCATTTTCCTCCAAGGTCTGTAAGGCGGCTGTTACCTTTTCCTTATGCTTCTTGTCCATTTGTCTCTTTGATAGCTTAAAAAGTTTACATACAAAGTAAACAATGAACACGTGTACATTAAATTACAAAAATAAATCAACCTCAGCTTTTTTATTATTTAAAAGGAACGTTTTTAATTATACAATAATTACTATAAGTGCCATGATATGGGTTCTGTTGTGCTTGTACTAACTGCTAATTCAAAAGTTCAGAGCATGAGGAGTGTACCTATTACTAGTACTCTGCAGTTTCACCGTGGTATGAGAGATGCTTTCAGTTAAGTGGTATTTTTACACCATTTAACCTGCAGAAATGGATCTGTGAGTAACTGAAGTTAGTTCTGAACAAGGAAAAGATAATGCTGGATTAAAGTGTCTTTTAATAATCTAAATATATGCAGGTACACCCCTGTATACACAGCCCTGGTATACTCGATTTTGCTAAAACACAGCTAAACCTGATATCAGCTCCCAGTTTGCACAACACATGCCCCACTATGACGCAGAGCCGTAAGGCAGCGGCAGAAATTTGTCTGCAAGAAATCGCCACTTTCTTAAATCTCATATTGTAGGAGAAGCTTGTTCCTGCACCACACTGCCTTGCCATGTCGTACTGTTCTCTACCAGCTTATAAGGGGCACACTTATCCTTAAAGCTTCATGTCTAATGTTCACTTTGTTTCTACACGTTTGTCATGCAATGTCTTGAAGCAAAATGGGACCAAAAACAGAAGAGGTTGTGAAAAAATAGAAAGAAAGAAGTTAGTAAGGCTATAAAAACTCAGGTGTCTGGACAGGCCTGATTTCCCCACTGCCATGCCGTGTGTGTGTGTGTGTGTGTGTGTGTGTGTGTGTGTGTGTGCGTGCTGCCCAGACTAAAAGATGGTCCATTAGTAATATTTGGGAAAGTTGGTTTGGGGTTTTCAGATGGGCTGGGAACATATTATTATTCCAATTTAAAATACTGTAAAATAGCATTGTGGTATAAGCAATGTCGATATGTGTAGTATTTTCAGGAGCAAACTGTGTAAAGTGGCTTCTACCTACATACACGCCTTAAAGTCCTGAAGCAAAGTACTGATCCTTACACATATATGTGCTACTTGCCTTATATATAGACATATATAAAGTGTAGTATGTAAATTCATTCAGATTTTTAACACAGCTCTTTTGCCCAGCTTACTATACTATTACCTGTGTGTCTTAATCAAATCCCAGCAACAGAAGACTTACACAGGTGAGCAGCTGCTTGAGATGACTGTTCAGGGCAGGACCAACAGTGGTGCTTAGCTGAAGAAGGCCGTTCAAGCCTCTCTCAAAGACTTCCGTGTCAGGGTGTGCCTTGGGGAAAGGGGGACGGATATTTCAATTGCATCAATTAGTTAATTCAGTATTAAAAAGGTACAGTCTGTTGGTACCATGTGGTGGGATTTGAACCATTTGTCCATTATCTATAACCAATTATCCGGATCAGGGCCGTGGTGGTCTCAGAACCATTGCGCACTAGTGTAGGAAACAACCTCTAGATGAGACACCACGCCATCGAATGGTGGCCACACACCACAGGCATATTAGAGCAACCAATGAACCTGAAACATGTCACAGTCTTTGGACTGTGGGAGGAAACTCCACACAGACTGAGCTGGATTCAAATCCCGAACAGCCCAGGTGCTGTGAGGCAGCATTGGTACTCACTGAGCCGCCTGGGATGTGAACCAGCATATGGGATTTGACTGAACGGCACGACCACGAGTTGAAAGCACTTTCCTACTTAAAGTGCTACATACATTAGTGATATGTGCCACTCAGACAGTTCCAAGCTAATTCGTCAGCAGGATGACAGAAGCCAGCTCTAACCACTGTGCCAACTGCTGTCTAGTTAACTAAACTCAAGTAGCTAATGTCAAAGACTTGAAAATCTAGTTGTTAGTATTAAACATATCGTCATCTTTTTCCTAGGCTTTAACTCCTCTTTAAAATATCCATAATAGCAGAGTGCATTATTATTAATTCCCTCATGTCAGTGTGATCTAAGTCATAGACACCAGCCTCTTACCAGAGCTGCCCTAAGTGCAGGTACCACTTTTGGAAGGAGAGGTTTGGCTTTTTCGGTCGCACCCTTTACCAGCAGTAGTTCTCTGAAGCCTTCACTGGACACAAAAGTGTGAGGGTGCTTGGTTTCCCGCAAGCCCTGAAAGAGCAGATACGTATGAGCAGGAAAACAGAGCTGATACATAAAATTAAATATATAACCAAACGATTGGCATTTATGTATTTATTTATTTAGCTGACACTTTTCTGCAAAACAGCGTCTTGTGGTAAGTTACTTACTATGAATTACCTATGTACATTGTGGGATAATTTTTACTGTAGCAATTCAAGAAACCCTACTTGAATGTTAAGTGAAAAGCAGTATATCGTGTGGGGAGAAAAGTATGCATTTGCATAAGTTGTTATATCAATTTTTCATGTAAGGGACCTGAGGGCTGAGTGCACTGTTATGCCTTAGTTGTGTGTAAGTGTGTATTTTGCAGCACATTTTAGATCATACAGTACTGTGCAGAAGTGTTAGGCATGCAACTTCAGTGTGTGTTGAGAAGTACAGGTAGATTCTTATATACAATCAGGGAGGTTTCTCATTGGTCCCAAATTCATCCTGCAGGCTGAGAATGACCTCAAACACCCAATCTCAGTCATACACAACTATCTCGAGCAAAAAGGAGGAATCCTGCAACAGATGGTCTGGTCCCCACAGAGCCCTCATCTCAACATGGTCAAGTCAGTCTGGGAGGACATGCAGAGACAGTCAAAGTGTGCAGAAGAACTGTGGCCAGTTCCTCAAAATGTTTGGAAGAACCTACCATCCTGTACCTTAAACTGCATGCAAGTAGATGTGCTGCCCTCTGGACTTATGAATTGAAAAATTAAGCCACAAGAGGGAGGGGTTAAACTGTAAATTTGTCGCATGCAAAAACTCCACGTTTTAATAGGAGGAAGGAGGTCATTTTGAACGGTGTGTAGTCTTAATTTGCAATGCGCTGACTGCCGGGATGTAACAGAAATATCACAGCAAGCAGATTCAGATTTTCCTACCTCAGCAAGTATCACAAGAAGAGGGTCAAAAGATATTGTTTCTGGGGGGATTTCCCACTGTAGCTTGTGCTTCACAGATCCGTGCACCAACCTCAAGGACAAAACACAAATAAAGCAACAATTGACAGTGTTTAGATACTTTGAACAATGATATAGGGCAGTAGCCCATTTATATCGTCTTGTTCAAAGAGCATAGGCTACCCTAAAGAATGTGCGCAAGTGAAGTTTTCAGCAGAATGAAAATGTGGCCTGGCAAAATACCTGGGCAGTGACCCATGAAAGCCACACTGAGGTGGGTCCAAATGTTGATCCAGTGAGATTCAAAAAATGTTCAGTTATCGACCAGTTAAAGTGCCATTTATAACTGTAAGCCAGTGGTAAAACAATTAAGCAAAAAAAAAAAAAAAACTGGTAAAGAAGGAATAAGAAAAAAGTGCCTGAAAAGCAAATCTGTAATGTGTGAAGGAACAGTAATGGGAAAAGTTAAGTATTAATAGGAAAAAGCTTTAATTTACGTATTTTTAATTTATGTATAAATATCTACATTTTTACTTGGATTTATAGTCTATCAGTATTAATATTGCTTTCTGCATTGTTTATTGTTCTATTTATTACTTCATTATTTTTCCAATTTAGTTTTTGAATTTGTTTTAAAGATTAATGGATTACTCATTTGCTTTTTATGTGGCCCTCCTTGTTCTCCAGAGAACAGAAGAAAACGAGCACATGAACACCTCTGTGGACAAATAACCGTTCACTTAGAACGCATTACAATCGGTGCTGAATTCGCTAAACAATATTACTGTGGAAAAGGTCCTTAACAGAGTACAGTACTTTATTCCAAGATTATGACAACATTTTGAACACTTTATTATGTGCCCAGGATGGTTATGGAGCTGCTGATAACTGGCAGTTTTCTCCCATTTCTTTCAACTGAGAGTCTTTCTTGCTTTCTTGTTTACTGCTGCCAGTTTATTTAAATGGAGCTTGTAAAACATCATCTGTCTTGTGCTTGTCTTTTATAACTTTTGAATCCCTTGTGCCCAGTTGTTCATCTCTGTGTCACAGTTGAGAAGTGCACTTTATAAAAATAAACCTCAAGTAGATGTATGACATGCATTGAATAAAAGGAATTTATTCAAGATTCTTGCCAAATAAGATGAATTAAAGGCAAAAAATGATGATATTATGAACCAATAAGACTTTTCATTTTTAAAATCAAAATGAGTTCAAAGCAAAGGGACCCAAATAGCATAATGGACCACGAAAGACAGACCGATCAAATTAAAACTAGAAGAAAATAAAAGTAAAATAAATATATTTTAAAAAACTACCTGCAGGGAATGTCTCCTTTTGAGTAAACAGCGGCAAATGCTGACTGAGTCCTTCCAGAGCTACCAAACTGTCTCAACATGAGAAACATGAATTGGTAACATTAAAATTCACGCGCACATTCAGCAACACTGTCATGAAAGGATGAGCTCAACAACACGCTGGTCTGCAGGTTGCGCTCCAGGCGCTTCCCGCACGAGGGGACCCACCGGGTCTACGGTCTTTGGGTTCAGCTGGTCGCTGATCCTTGACACGGTCTTTTCCGGAGCGTCAAGAACCTTCCGACGAACTGGGCGCGTTTTGGGGGCGGAGGAGACGCGGGACGAGGCGTGCATCTCAGCTTCCTGCAGCGCGGCTCGCATCGGCTGGGTGTAAACAACAGGTTGCTAGGAGATTTCCTCCACTACGGGTCCCGAAGTGGGACAAACCCGGCGTAACGGCTCTAACGGAACCATCGGAGTTCGCGCAGGCGTCTTGATCTTTTTTCAGGACCACAGGATAACAACTAACTGCAACTGAATGCACTGATCTGGTTCCTTATCTGTTCGTAACTTCAAAAGTCACATTTAGTCAGTAAAATCCGCCTGCTATAAATATCCCTCCACTTACTGGTTAAATTTGGGGAAAAAAAGCCTCAGATGTCATAAATGAAAATACTCTGTAACTTTATCAATAACTGTCCAAAACAGGGTTGTGGTGGTCTGTAGTCTATCTGAAAAGAGTTGAACTTCCACCCCCCCCATCATCTTTTCCAGATGTGCCATAGAGTAAACACTGAAACGCACAAATTGAAAGGTAATAAAGTCTGGTGATATATAATTTGTTTTTTACTATCGGCACGTCACCAGAGCCGGTGTGTGCATTGCTCCCAGTGACAGCCACGCGTTGGACCGCAGGAGCCATTAGCTGTTACATGTGAGCAAATAAAAATGTAAAAATGAATAAGAAACTATACACAACACACACAACAAGGCCCTGCAGACATTAGTGATGTAAAGGTAATACTGTTACATATATACATATTTTGTCACTCTCTGTGGCATCCAACTGTCTTACAGCTCTAACAATACTTATATACCAAATGCAACCACTTTAACGGTAACAGAGTTTTGGTGATTATATAACATTGTTTTACTTTTTACCTTTCCACCACCTTCCGACATCTTTTTGACCCAGACAGTCCCAGGTAATACAGCCAGTACAGGTAGTCCTCAACTTACAGTGTACTCAACCTACGACTGACTTGCACTTACGATGGTCAATCATCAATAAATAAGTGACAGCAATAATTTTGAAAATGAAATGGATGAAAATTGTCTAAAAATCATTGTTAATGATTTTCACAATTCTGATAAGTGAATGAGCATCACAGAGCCTATTAAAACATTTATACTTGAATATCTTATAATGTACAAACTGCAGTACTTGTACATGACCTTGTGGCATAAGGATTGTCAAAGGTGAACACCACACTAGACTGTGTGCTACAACATGATGGCAGCACCCAGCAAACATCTTCTTGCACCTCCTCTTCACTTTCCCCCCGCCATCCAGAACTAGATGTTTGTGCAGCACACAGTGTGAGTTGTTCTCACTGTTATATCACACAAAGATGCAGGGAAAGAAATGCTGGTAAAGAAGAGAGTACTAAATTATTCGTATTATTATGGACAATATACTATATTATTGCCGGAATTAAAACACTTTGAAGACATGGTTTAAAAAACAATTTACTGTGTCGACTTATGACCAGGCCGATAAAACAGAAAGAGAAACCAAAAAAGAATAAAACAGAAAGAGAAATTGTTACAGTTCCATGTACGATGTGTTATTGGAAGGGCTTTGTTTAAAATGGTCAGGGGAACAGGTCTGTATCGAGAAATTAAAGGAAGGATCCTATAAACCAATTCGTTCCTTTTGTCCAGGTAAAAGTTGTCTTAAGAGGGCGAAGAATTGGGCCAAATTTCCAAGACGCGGGGTTCCGAAAACTGACATCCAACTGAAGCGCCAATCAAAATTCGGTTTACTAACTTCCGGATTTTTTTTATCGAGTTCCGGCTTTTTTTAAAACCAAAATAAATGTCAAACGGCACTGTTGGAGGTATGCTTGCAGGTGTGTATTTTTCAGTGGCCGTTCAGTGATTCCTACAAACTGTTGCAGAAGGAAAGGATCGTGTTTCATTTCTTGCACAGTAGTAAGTGGAGCTAAACAACTGTTTGTGCTACAGAGTTTGAATGGCTTGAACTTAACGAGCGACTCACGACTCTTGCAACGCGAATTGCACTTGTGCGTCATACGCGTTTAAATATAAAAGCTTAAATTAAATGAGCTTATTATATAACGTATTATATCTTATTAGATTAAGGTAAAGTTTTGTCTTGTGTTAATGAGATCTCATTTTTCATTGGCGACGTAACGTAAATGACCTCTTGGAAAGAAGCACGTCCCGTTCATGCTGTTTTTATATGCTGTAGATGACATATTTTATTCCCGTTGGTAAGGAATGTGTCCGTAGACAGGTAAAACCCAGAAATACTATTTAAATGTATTAATGACATCGCTCTTAGAAAGCAGCCTTTGTTTGGATCGTATGGTAGCTGTTGCCTTTTTATAATTATACACCGTTGCCGCTCTTATTTTGAAACGTCTGCAGCGGAAGCGCAGTCAAGAACCCGGTCTGGTTTTCCGGTTTCCTGTGCTTGACGGGCTGCGCCTAAGGGACGGGAAGCGTCGAAGTAGCTCTTGAGACGGGATCACTTTATACGTCCTCCGCAGAAGGTTTGTCCATTCCCGGTCAGCGTGTTTTTGTGTTCTATATACTTGCCGTGATGTTGACACGTTAGTCCTTATCCGGTTGCGTCGTTCGTCTGTCAGGCAGTGCGCGACTAGTTACAGTTAGCATTTCCAGTTAGCACGGCGTGAAGCACCGACCGCTTCAGCAGGGCCGTTAACGCAACGGACGACACACCTGCATCGAGTGTCCAACGTGCACCTTTTCATTTCTCATTTTTACCTTTATTTGGGGTTAGGAGGCTCGTGCCACGTAGTCCATTTCTAATCCATATTCAGACCATAATTCAACTCCTCGGGGCCACGGAGGTTGTGGGTCCCTCAAAAACAGCCAGATAGCAGCTATTAATGCAGAACTGCTGCTCCAGTCCGTTTATTCCTTTTTATTGTTAACCCCAGAAAATATGAATGCATCATCTTAGGAATTTAATGTCTGTTGTTTGAAGCTCACGTTGGCCAGAGATTCCCATGTGACACTCAGTATCCTGTCTTCCTCCAAGTGTTGTCCTTTAGAAAATGATATCGCAATTGTAAGATTTAAGATGCAGAACAATGGAACCCAGTCACACTGAGTAATGTAGTCGGTAGCGTTTGACGGGTTTTACGTTTTCTTCTATTAACTTCACAGGAGCCGCAACTGGAGGAGTCAAGAATTGTGTGCATGACTCGCTTCTCAGCAGCCGGGCAACATGAGCACAGTAAGTGTTCGAGCGCCATCTTCGTCTGCTGTCTTGGTCTGGTTCACTCAGTCGCTGTAAAAGATCAGTTCAGACGCTGAATCTGAAGGTGCTCCGACAGTTTGTGCCCTTTTTCCGGTTGCCAATATAATTTAGTTTAGGTCTTAAACTTCGGAAGAAGCTTAGTCAAATCAGCAGGTGAATTTAAAAAAAAAAAAAAAAATTTCTTAGAAAAGATCACAGACACTCATTCCAAATTATTGGCTACTAAAGCTCATTTTTATGGACTCGAGAGAAAGGTGTAAACACTGTGAAAGTGAGTTGAACGAATCCAGTGTCACACTCCTTTTCGAGTGCGTTATCCTGCCAGCAATATAAGAATACACGTATACCTAAATCATTTCTCGTAAGATTCAAAAGATACTTTCAAGTAATTTCCTATACACAGAGGCAAGATAGGAAAAACAAGTGTTCTGACAAGCAGGCAGAGATTGAGTTTTATAATGCAGATTGCAGTTTGACATTAAATACACACCAACAGTTTATTATCGAAAAAGCATACAGTCTTTTGCTTTGGGGAAACTGAAGTAAGCTAATGGCCAGTCACTGACTGTTTAGGGGCTCATCTCCAATGTTTATGTTCCGGTGCTGGAAAATATGGTTTCTTCTCTGTATATAAATAAGGCCCTCCTACTTTGCGTTAGGTCCCGAGAAAGAGACGCAACGGAACCGCTTCCAACTTAAGGCGACCCACCAAAAGGAGAAGAAGCACCACCACACCCTCACAGACTGCTGCTGAGCCCCACGGGCAACCGGAGAACAGCAGACCTGAGTGTGGGTTGCCGATAATTACCGACAGACCCTACCACACGCTATCACAGTGCTTCATCCTAAAACGAATCCTTCTGTTTGTATAACTGTTATGTACAGTTTGGTAGAATGACCTGTGTAGGTAGTTCTACCAACAGCAGATGAACCCGAACCCGCCTGTTATGTGAACAGAGTAGGTAGGTATGGTTGTGAGTTTTTAGATGTTGTGCGTGGGAAACAACCCGTTTACCTTCCATCGAATTAGTAATTCCACTGTTAAAATGCAGATGCATTTGGTTCACTTTTTGGGGATGAAGATGATTTCAGTCCTCGTGGCTTGTTGTTCGTTGTTCATCTACTGAGCCTCTGGTCATTGTCTAGTCTTTTTGGCCCTTTCTGGACAGGTGAAGATGTGGTTGATCTGACCTGTGAGACTGCGGAACCTCCTGTGGTAGATCTGACAAACAATGACTCTGTAGTGGTAAGTGCATCACCTTCTGCGCTTGACAGTCACGTAAGTGGACTAATGTGATAATGGGTGTTATCTGGAGTTTGTGCCAGTCTGTTTGTTAGAGAAACATATTTTAGACACCTTTTTAGCGAGTAGGTACATTTAGCTGAGGGTTTACTAAAAATGTAAAATGGCAGTAGTGCAGGAATGTGTTAGGCTGGTAGAATCCGATGACAGATGACAGTGAATTTACTTAGTAATGCTGACCTGAAGTATAATACGCTGAACTAAATACGCTTTTTGCTTGTATTTTTGCCCGGGTTTCATCTGTGACTGCGGCCTGCAACCCAGCTTGTTGACGAAAGTGAGTTCCTCTTTCTTTTGAAAAGTCATTTGTCATGTTTGTGCGGTATGTCCACAACACAGAAGATGTGGATTTATACTCCTTGCCCGCTCTTTCTGCTGTCTGTCTGTCCATCAGTCCGTGGAACGGGCAGCGAGAGCTACGTGCTGAGTAGCGACGAAGACGAGGAGGTGACCGTGCGCAGCAGAGCAGTGTTCCTCACCGCCCTGGAAGCCAACAGCACCGCCAGGTGTGTCCGATCGCAGTAAAAGCGCCAGAATCTAACATGGTTTGTCGTCGAACGGCTGCTGAATTGCTCTTAAGCCTGGCGGGTCATGTAGATTATTACTGTTAATGTGAATTATTAAATATGATTTGAAATCTGTAGGTCCACCCCGGGAACCATCAGTTGTCCCATTTGCCTGGACAGCTATGGGGAGGTGAGAACCGTACGCAGCAGCGACTCTGAGCGCCTTCTCACCCCGAGTCATTCTTTTCGGTCCTCTGTGATACCGTCACATGCGGTCATTGCACAATCGTGCCATTTCTGAGTTACGTTCACTGGTGTTGATGCATCTCATGCACTGACAGATGACAGGAGTAAACAGCATGAACAATCGAGTCCAGCATGGGGTGCTGCAATTTTTTTTTTTTTTTTTTTTTTTTTTTTT
>UFQX01005290.1:31969-48843 GCA_900497675.1 Arapaima gigas | reverse complement strand
GGGGGGGGGGGGGGGGAATTTTTTTTTTTTTTTTTTTTTTTTTTTTTAAAGATACTAATTTAATTTTTAATGTGTCACGGGCAACTTGAACAAGGTTTTACTTAAATATTTATTGGCGTTTTCCAATTCTGATACTGAGAGCACCAGTCACAGGAAATGGGTTAGAAGAAAAGGGGTGTTTGCTGAAATTGGTTCCCAGACGACGGCTGGACAATGATCGTATGGTCGCCTATAGCTAAAAATGCATGTTTTGGGCAACAGTTTTTTTTTTTTTTTTTTTTTTTTAAAGAAATTTGGAGCTTTTAACTGAACAGTTTATTTGTGCTTTATGAAAAAGTCAGCGCTGTCATCAGTAGTCATTCGGAGGCCTTCTGTGTTGCAGATTGTCGACAGCGGGAGGTTGGTGGTCTCCACCAAGTGCGGTCACCTGTTTTGCAGCCAGTGCCTGCGGGACTCCGTGGCTGAGAGTCACACCTGCCCCACCTGCCGGAAGAGGCTGACGCACAAGCAGTACCACCCCATATACATCTGACCCCCTGGGGAAGGATGGTGTCCAGCAGAGCTTGAAGGAACATCTCAGCCATGGTCTCCACAGCCTCTGCACTCATCCGCTTCCTGGAGCCGTGACCTCCCGCCCACTCTTCAAGTGGCCAGTGCCTCACGGACGGTGTCCCGACACGTCAGCTCGCCTCCGGGAGCCATGACCTCGCTCTAGTTTTCCTCGACGATTTCGGCTCTGTGATCTAGTCACACTGAATATTTCTGTCAACATTTTGCACACGTGTTGTTTAGCGTTGTCACCGGATACATCACTTTGCCCCCACTGCTCAGGAAGACATGCTGGAGGCTGCGGGTTTACGATTGTACTTGGGCAGAGGCCCCTGTGGCGTGTGGCGCCCTCCGGTGGGTGGGCTGCGCTGCTGCCGTAGACGTACCTCTCTAAATATATGTATTCATTTTGTACATAATGGTTGAGACTAGTTTAAGTACCATTGTCTACAATGTTTTTTAAAGTCTGAGTCCAAGCGGGTTGCTGTGAGTGAATTTCCCAATATTTCTGAGCAATTTTTTTTTTGTGCCTCAGAGAATAAAATATGCAATGGACACGGAGTCTAGGTGAAGCAACACGTGGTTCTGGTCCGTTTGTCGGATGGCTGATCGTGAATGACAGCGTTGGCTGCAGCGGCCGCCTTCTGCTCCTTTGTTAGCACTCGAAAAGGACGTGAAGACACGAGGAGCGTTTCTTCTTTTACCGCTGCCTGGTCCGCTAGGGGGTCTCAGTGTAGACACACTGATCCCTCACGTTAGGTACTTTCTAGTTACGGATTTCCATTCCCAACCGATACGGTCCTTGTCTCGGCTGTGTTTAGTAGAGGAGCCGGTTTAAGGAGATGTTTGAAACTCTCTGTCGGCGTCTCGGAGACTCGCTGGGCTCCGAGATACTTTGGCTCTTATAAGTGTGTGTTTGTTACAGTGCATTTTCTCGTTTATTACTATGACAAACTGCCCTCGTGTGTTTCCTGACTAGCCTCGTACCTCGTGCGTCTGGGACAGCCCCCCACCCCCTCCGACTCGCAGTGACGGTCGACCCCGGCAACGTGGTGCTCAGATTGCATTGCGATATCTTACCTGCACAAACGGAAAACACAGGAGGAACAATTTTGTCTTCAAAATTTGATATACAGTCCTTTGTTTTACCACAAATTAATAAAATCAAACATTTTTGGCCGGGGGGGGGGGGGGTGGCTGCTGGTACTTAGACCTCCAGAGGTGTGTTTTGCTCCCATTTTTAAGGTCTGTGGTTTTGTTTTCCTCTCCATCTGCTCAGTTGGTCTTTTAGCTTTCTGTTATCCCCCCTGTGTCATTAGTGGTCAGATGTTGTACAAAAAGATGAATTAACATCTGTCTGTGAAGCTCGTGATGGAAAGGTGAAGTCTGTAATCGGCAAAATAACCAGCAGTTGAAAGTAAACTCATCCCCTGATACCTGTTTGTAGTTTGTTTCTGAAAATGGATGGAATTTTGGGAACCAGCTAATGAAATGACCTCCTTCATTATTTCTTATGGAGAAAAATAATTTAAAGCATGTTTTACTTTTGCTCGGTTTTTCCCCTCAGAAAGCAGTTTAACATTTCTTTTGTTTGACCTTTTTCAAAGTGTTTCGAAGTCTGTTTATAAAAAGCTTCCTTGCCAGTCAACACCAGGCACATGAGGTCAAGGTTTAGTTTGGAATAGTGATAATTATTTTTCTTATTTCATTCTTTTTTACAGTTTTATTGGTGTGTTTTAGTTTATTTTTTCTACGTTTTATTAAAATATAAATGAAAGGTTTATATGAGGTTTATGTTGTGTAAGATGTATATATAATTTTTTTTAAAAGTACTGTAAGGACTTCATGAAGTAACTGTACTGATGGGGGGGGCGATGGCTGGACGTCACGTTTCAATAGATGAATAATTAGAAAATTACAGCAAGATGGTGCGAAAGCTGAAGACGGACGGCTGAGGACCGGAGAGCACAGCCCACTGCGCCCGGATACGAGGAAATCCACGCTTAAGCTCACGTCGGCAGTGGACGGCGGGGACGAGTGCGCTTGCTCCCTGCGAAGGGGTCCACTGCACTCACACACACGCTGGGGGGACTCGAAGACACTAGCCCATCTGAAATGTGTGTTTGAAGTGGGGGGGCCCAGACTGAACATAAACCCCCGTCCAGATCCGCAGCCAGGCGCTGTGAGCAGCTGCACGTGTCAATGTCGATGACCCTGAGTGACATTCCACTGAGCTGCTTATGGACCTGTTCTCCCCTAAACCTGGTGATCTCATTCAAAACAGTTTTACATACTTTTCAAAGTTTTCCCGACGTCTGTCTTAAAATGAGCTCGTGTCCTGTACAGGTGCAGCACAATGAGAAGGTTGACTGTAAATAGCCAAATTTCACCTTTCGGGTTATGTTAGCATATATAACAAATGTATTGGTGAAAAACGCCGGAGTAAATTGTAAAAATAAGTGTACACGGGTTTGTTCTTCAGCATTTGCTTAACAGTAATAGACTTAACTCATGTTTTGACACTTTCCATCACTGATGTGGGGGGGTGTCAGCGGGTGCCTGGCGAGGTCAGTTGGCGAGGGAGGGTTATTCATACAAGGAAATCAGATTTCTGTCCTTTGACATAGCGGTCGTTGACCTAAAGCGGAGTTGGTTAAACCGACAGAGGACTGGATTTCACTTTATATTATTTAAACGTACATGAAGACCCGTCGCACTGGCTCGTTTTTCTTACTGGCCACTAGATGGCAGTGTCACACAAGGTTACCTCCAAACGCAAAGTCACTTTTTAACAGCATTTTATTCGTTTTCACACATTCAAGCACAGATGTGCTAATTTATTATTCAAAAGTTACATTTTGTGCTATACAAAATAATACAAACGTTTTCGGAATCAGTCGCAGTTTTGCAGACCACGTCATAAATTGTAATAAAAAATAATAAAATGTTTTGATGATAATAACGAAACAACAACAACAACAACAATAATAATAATAATAATACACAGCAAACATTGTTATACAGCCAGCGGAAAATGGATTATGGCTCCTATAACTTTACAGATCATGAAATTTTGTTTATTGTTTGTTTACGGTCAAATATGAGGAAAAAAGATGCATGTTTAGCATCTTTTGGCAAAAAAAAAAAAAAAAAAGAAATGAGTTGTTATTTTGTGATCATAAAACTCGTGGAAACCAGGTGACAGTTAACCTCTGCAGTTTTGACGGATCCTTTTGGTCAGTTTATTACCGACAAACCGTTGACAAGGATTGAACTGCAAAAATAAAGTCAAATTAATATTTTTGCACATTTATGGGTGGGTGATGTAACCTGGATACAATTTAAACTTAAGGACACGTTTGATACAATTTGTACATTTTTTTTCACGTTGAACAACCTCACAAAGACCCGAATCGTTTCCTCCACAGACCCCGAAAAGTGAAGAGCCTTGGAATATAAACCTATTTCACACGCTCGTGCAAAAAAAAAAAAACCTCTACAAAAATATTTAACTCGCGAATAGTTGGCTTAAACTTATGTCCCATTTAAATGAAAAAGATGCGCAAAAGATCTGATATAATAATTTAAAGCTAAACTGCAAAACTGCACAATTCAGCTGGACGATGTGAATTTTCATACTTTTATCCGAATCTTCACTGAAAGGTAAATAGCAACGAACTTTCTAGCATTTTCCGCACTCATAACGGGTTCCCGGTATAAACGGAGCAAAATCCCTGTAAACTGTCGACCTTTGAATCCGTGTCGTCCCGTTTTTGGTCAAATCTTAAACATTTTTACTCTTATTTTAATGTATACGAGCACGTTTATCGGACCCCCTCACACCTTCAAGTCCATCGCTGATGCCCCTTTTTTAATATTTATCAATCCATTTAACTGCTTCCATCTGTTCTTATTATTCCAGCTCATATTTGATGTCCCTCTTGCAAACGTGTCGCATCTGTCACCGAACAGGATATATGACTAAACCCTTGCTGTGGCTCTGTGAGACATGGGCTTCGAACCCAGTTCACTCACTTGTGGACTCGTGTCACGCGTACAGGTGAGGTTATTGTGCACCACGGGCTCTGCTCTGTGATGTAAAAATGTTTGTTTTGTTTTTACCGTTTAATCTCTGTTTAGAGATGACCTGAAGATGCACCGTGGCGGGTTCTGTACCCGCGTCCTGCTGGTCCTGTGAGAAGAACCTTTCGGATTTCACTTGGCAAAACCTCAACGTTTACTGCCTATAAGATTTAACAGCCAGACGTGGACTTCGTTGTGAAAAGTCACGCTGATCCTGTACGTTCATCGTTATCGATTTTTCTACAGTTTCTGATAAAAAAAAAAGAAGATCTTCAAGAATCGTTCTGGACCGAATCCGGTTTGCAGGATCATTGTCCTTTTTATGTGTTAAAGGCTTGAAAATACAGGTAAATGCAAATAATACCCAAATCCGCCAGGAACTATAGTTTTCGAGCGAGCAATAAATTATATATTTGCTCTTTGTTCGTGATTCAATAAAGTTTTCGCTCTCATCCCTGCGAGGCGTCTCCAAGGCGCGTTTCCACTGGTAAGATAAACACGGGAACGGCTGTAAAATAACTATAATCGGAAATAACTAAAGGATGGAAGGAGAGCGAACCTTCGCGGGGGGGACCGTCGCCGATCGCGCACGTGAAAGCGACGGATTCCGCGGAATATCGCGGGCGAGTTAAACCCCGTGATTTGCGGGGCCCTTCGTTCTGATTGGTCGGAAGTTTTGCCGGGGGCGGAGCCGCGCGCCACCTACGTGCTGCCCCGGCGCTGCTGGGTCCAAAACCCGCGCCGATCCCGGCCGCGCGCGCCGTTCGGCGTCGTTTCTCGCGCCGCGGACCCTTTGGGAAGGAGATACGGCGTTTTTGTCCCCTGCGCTACAACCGGGGGGCGAGCGACACCCTGCCGGATTATTGCTACGTCGCTACGAGTCGCTCCCACGCGCTGGCGGCTCCACGCTTCCAAGGAGGATCTCGGGGTCCGAAGGAGCCGCTGAAAGGGGTCCGAACGGTGTGCGACTGACCGTCCGTCAAAGTGACCGTCGCTCGTGTCCGTCAGTCTGACCGGCGCCGGGACGCATGGAGCGGCGGAGCGGACAGCGGGGACCGCACACCGGAGCGCCTTTCCCCGCATGAACCACGGCAACTATGCGCCCTTGCTGGAAAAGCGCCCGTTCGGCCGTTTGCAGGTGAATAACGACGATCAACGGTCGTCCGCCGCGCTCTTCTGCCCCGCAGCGGAAAACCGCTGAGCCGGTAGAGCGCAACGCTGCGCTTCCCCGCACTTTCACTCTGTCAGTCCGCGACACCGCACATTATTAAATTCTCTATGTGCGGAGCGCATTTCACATTAACTTAACAACAACAATAATAATAATAATAATAATAATAATAATAATAATAATTGTTAGTGGGACACTTCAGTCTCGGATTCGCACGTGAATTTTTAAAAGTGCAGTTGAAGGGAATCCCGCAACTGTCGCTCGGCTCTGTTCTGTAAAACGGCGGTTATTAGAACCCGAACCCTGCGGTCTGGGGGGTTATGCTGGCGGTCGCTCCCATTTGCAGCGTTTCCACTTTCATCCCCGCAAACCCCCGCGTTTGGCGCCCAGGGACATTCTCTTAGTTTGCGATTTGCATTTTTTATCCCCCGCAAGTATATTAGCCTGTTGTTTGAATCCAGTGAGATTTGCGGTTGTTTTTACGCGCGTGTCGGTAAATCTGGGCGGCCGCTGTGAACGTTAGTAATAAAAAACGTTAACATCACGAGCCGATCAGAAATACACACCCTGTAAATAAAGGAATAATAAAGATAGCGCGAGGTGAAGTGAGAATAAAAGTTCCAGATTTGTTTGCCGTTATGAATGTGACTCCAACTTATTCCCCAAACTCGCACGATTTGTTTCAGCACCAGAAGAACATAATGATATAAGAATGTGTTTTATACCGACTTATTTTTAACAACATCGCAGCCTTTCTGTGTCTGTACGTTTATCCCCTGTTCTGCTGTGATGGCTGACAGCTGTCCTTTGTGGTCATTTTCTTCCCAGAGTTGAAAGCTACAAATCTTCAGTCATTAAAATGGGACTTTTCCAGATTGTTCTCTTCCTTTCTGAGATTATTCTGCTGGTGGGCTGCGCCAGAGGTGAGTAATGGGCTCCTTCTCCTGGTTTGTCCTCAGAAATTGCCAGACAGTTTTTTATTATTTTTTTAAAAATTCCACAATCAGGTTCTCTTCTGGAATCTTCCTCATTCTGTCCTGCCTTTCTTGCTCGGACGTCGCGGCTGTTTTTACAGCTGCGGACGAAACGCTGAAGAAAAAGGAGAAGCTCTTTTAACGGCATATAGTTCTCCTTTGGGCCGAGGTGGCTTTGTGTCTTGTCCGCTGAGATTCTCAGGTAGCTTCCAGTTCTTGGTGCTGACAAGTTGTTGGGGGGGGGGGGCAAAACCTTGAAAGCAAAACAAACCCCCAGACCCAGCGAGGCAAAGAGCCCCATTGCTGGATCACTTTGTGACCCCCAGCAGCCCTTAACTCAGCCTTGTCATCCTTTTGAGGGCTGGCACTGCTCATCCCCCCAGCAAGGCTAAACAAACACATCCATCAGCCTCCCTGCAGAGCAACATAAACCCCCAAACAGCAGTTCTCAGCGGTGCCCATCTCCCCCCCCCCCCCCCCACATCAGTATTTTGCCCTCCTTGTCCAGAAAACTCTCCGTATTTCTTCGCGTTTGTCTGCTGTATTAAACTGCCAGTTCTGCCTTGTTTGGACACTAAAATCCATCTTAAATAAGTTTGTTTCCCGCTTTTACTGTGATTTTTCACCGACGGGGTCCAGTGTAATAAACCGATAATGTGATGGAAATATGTTCCACTGTGTTTGTCTATTAATATGTCGCTTGATAGACGTTTTAATCCCAAAGCCTTTTTTGCGTTTGTTCACCGTACTTTAGAACCATCCGGATCGAGTGCTTTGCACACACAGTCTTTGCGGTGCAAGTGTGTGTTTTTCCTGCTTCTTTATATAAAGAAATTTGAGCAAAATGAGGGAGAACTGGTGGGCTTTGGCGAATGCCGAATTGAAAGGTTAGAATTTAAGCTTTATGTCCAGTGTGAAAATTGTTTTTTGAATGTTGGGGGAAGAGCGTTTGGAAAGGGAGGACGTCGCAAGGTGAGGGTGTAGCTGGTGGGGTTTGGGGTCCTCGTCTCACTTTATGGTGTGCATCTGTCTGCACAGCTTGTGGGGGTGGGGCAGGAGGGGTTGGGAGTGTGAGTGAGGTTGAGCCGGGGGGTTGGGGGTGGTGGTGGTGGTGGTGGTGGTGGTGGGGGGGGGTGGCAAAGCAGCCGGAGCAGATTGCATCTGCAGGGCTTTAACAAAGGCGCATTCAGAGCCGCGCCGCCGACCCAGCTTAGGCAGAAATACAGGGAATGGAAAACTTTAATTTGTTTAAATTGTCAATTATGTTTGTTTGTTTTCTTTTTCTGTGTGTGTGTGTGTGTGTGTGTGTGTGTGTGTGTCCGGTGCCACAGATTTCCTGTCGTGGAGTTAAAATAAGCAGGGAAAAAAGATCCCATCAGGAGGCAAGCATGTGGCTCGGTGCCTGACTCTTCTCTGTGTGAGAGAAATATCCTCGAATCCTGCAAATATCAGCCATAAAATTTTGCCGCCGTCTTCAGTTTTTCGCTAAACTCTAATTCACTTGTTTCAAATCCATTTTGTTCGTAACTCCAAAGCCACGTTTGCTATGTCAGTGTGTTAACGGCACAAACGTCCCTTCACTTGCTTAATAGGTTTGTAAAAATATACTTGGGAACGCAAAACGTAAAAGTACTCTGTAAAGTGTTTCATTTGAATATTTTTAATAACGTGGAGCTGCTTTGAAACTCGATGTAACTGGAAGTCGCAAAATAACAGGAAGGTTCCGTCGCAAGCTCCTGTTCAACTCCGCTTGCTCACAGATTCATCCCATAAGCACCTGCAACTTTCCTATCCGCTTTGCTATCGACCCCCCCCCCCCCCGAGCGCCACCCCCACTGTTTTACTGAAACCTGGGGTCACGTTCCTAATTTTAGCAAATATACAAGTGGAGGGAAAAGGAAGCTAACAATAAATAAGCGGGAAAATTCCCCGCAACTTTGCTTCTAATTTGTACGCCGACTGTAACACAAGAAGCCGCTTTACTGTTTTGCTCCCCAGAGGAGGAGGAATCCATAGGCAACATCGCGGCGTTTCGAGATGCTCGAAAGTCTCGAGTTTGAATCCCTCCTCCTGCTCTAGCGCCCGTAAGCAAGGTACTTACCCTGCCCTGACACAGTAAAAATTACCCAGCTGTATAAAGGAATAAACCAATACAAGCAGCGTGACGCTGGAAGTCGCTTTTGGAGAGAAGTGTCGTATGAAAGAGTAAATATATTTAACCGGAGGAGACGGCCGCGGCTCACCAGAGAGAGGGCTGCCCGGCTCCGTCAGGCCAGTAAAAGCGATCCTTGACCCGGGGTCTGATCCTCCGGGCAGATAAGTCCGCCTGATGTTGGCATGTACCCAGGGTGATGTCATGTGGCAACTATTTTCCAACACTTGTTGCAACAGCATTTTACTCAGCTGCTCATAAGCTGAAGAAAGAAAGGGGGGGGGGAGCTTATGCGGTGAATCGGCATCCCGTGCAAGACGAGAAGCAGCTGGCAAGTAAAAAATTAACTTCCTCGACTTGAAAACCTCCCTGCTGTAGTTCCGTCGAGTCCGACCTGAGTTTAGAGCAGGTGAAACTAGCAAACAGGGGGTGATGGAGGCTGAGAATTTGAGAAGACGACTGGATGGGGCTCCGTGCGTCGCGCTGCTCAGCTGTCGCGTGAAGAAATGCCTCGTAAGCCAACGCGGGGGTATGAAAACTCCTCGGAAAACTGAATTTTCCTGTTCTCACCGCGATCGCCGAAATGAACGCAGTCTGAATCCCTACGTTCGTCGGAATTTTTTGCTGGCGGAAGTTAAAGCCTTTTTGGTAGCTTAAGGTAGGAGCTGTTGAAGCTTCAGTATCAAAAACGCCTTTTCTGTCCAGTATCTACGTTGTACCCTGATGTTTAACTGTGGAATATGAACCTCACCGCAGGGGGTGGAACCCATGCAGTTTGGAGATGGTAATCGTGGAAGGACAGGATATACAGAGGAAGCGATGGAAACACCTAAAACAAACAGCTAAACTAACCTGGAGACACAGCGAAGAACGAAACGCTGCTCACGTTACGAACACAACCGCGTACAGACCAGGGGAGACGGGCTGGACTGCTGCGCCCCGTAGCAGGATTCCCTTCCCAAGGCGGTGTTTATCTTTCCGGGACTGTTTATCTGACTGGGATGGATTCCAGAACAGAAGTTCTTATGATATTCTCAAAGTGCCGGTTGCCGTGGCCCAGTTGGGAGAAAACAGTTATGGTGTGAAGAGGCTGGTCTACAACGTCTGCCCCAGCATCCGGGGCCCTGAGGTCTTGTTTGGTTGCGTCCGGCCGTAACCAGAGAACATCTCATGCTGGATTTGCGCTAATCTTTTGGTTCCATTGGGATGGGTTGGGTTGAGTTTTTTCTTTTTTTTTTTTTAAACGTTGTCTGTTTCCAAAGATTACAGGACCTAGAATGAGCAGTTAACAGGAGGTTAATGTTCCCCAGCGAGATAATATGTAAAAAGTGTCCTGGAGAAGGTTGTAGAACAAATTAAAGATTGCATAGCAAGTTTCCCGATGACCGAAGGTTCTCCAGGCAGCGTTCCGCTGGAGTGAAGGTCGAGTCTCTTCCTTGGCCACTCCCTGGTGCTTTGAGTCCAATTTTGGAGCTTCCACTCCCAGTTGGCTGCTAACACTTCAGCTGGGGTTCATAAACGGGTGAAGGTCTGCACTGACTAAGCCCGCATCACGCTACTGCCCCAAACTTCAAAGTCGCTTTGAAGTCACAATCAATAAGAGAAACGATAAAACAGATGTCTAAGGTACTAGTTAGTAGTTGTGGCAAATTTCATATTTTATTCCCTATAACATGTGGTTGGACTTAATCTTCTTACCAGCGGAGGCCTTAGTGTCTGAACCTCCGCTTCTAACTAAAGGGGCGACGGCGGAACCCAACTTGTAGCACTTGGGTGTGTTTCTGCGATAGACTCTAGACCACCGTGCCCCTGACTCGGAGAAGTGGCGCACAGCGGTCAGTGAGCGAGGATCTACACCCGGGAGAAGAACGGCTCAAAGCGCGATGCAGCCCTCTGCTACCATTTGTAGAAGCGCAGTGTCGTTCGTGGTTGTTCTTCAGCCAAGTAGCTGCGTGGAACCAAACCGAAACCATGAGGGAACTTCAGCTGGAACATCTATGAAGTTACCAGCTGCGAGCAGAGGCCCACGTGACTTGACATTTACTGTCAAGACTTTAGTGCTTTTTACTTTCTGGGCCACATTGTCTGGCGTTTGGGTGCTAAATTTGAACGTTTTCTTCTTACTTTGAGAAGATGTAAAAGCCTCGACAAGAAAACTGGCCGCAGTCACTCTGCAGTGAACTTCCCGACAGTCAGCAGAACGACGTAACACGCCGACTGTGCTGGATTCAAACCCACGTCCAAACGCACGGTCCAGGTGCCGCAAAGAACCCCCCCCTCCCCCCGCTGCTCCACACTGTGGATTTACCTGAGTTAAAATTTAAAACTGACCTACAGGAAGAGAGATTTTGCTAACAGGGGCACACATTAATTCCACATAGGGCCAGCGGGTGGCGTGTCGGTTAGAGCTGCAGCTGAACCTGGGTTCACATCCCACCTCCTGCTGTAGTATCCTTTACAAATACGGCAAAAAGGACCCAGCTGTCGGAATGTGTGTGTGAGCAATTTGGCGGAAAACATGAAATAAACAAACGCGGCGCGAGATTTACGCGGGGGTCTCGAGCGAACGGCGACGGGGCACCACGCGGAGCGCACAGCGGCTCCGCCGATCAGCTGCTGAGAGGTTTATTTCGGGGCGCGTGTTGAGCGCAGCTGCCGCGCCCTCTCCACACACGAACCCCCTCCCCCCCCGCAGGTCTTGGGTGTCGTACCCCCGCGGGAACTCGGGTGGGCTGGCAGGGGCCGGGGACCCCGGTCGAGTCCAGCGTGCTTCTCAGCGGGAGGTGGCCATGTGGCGCACAGCTTCCGGCAAGGAGCTGAGGAAAGGGAGCGGGAGAGAGAGGTGTTTGGCCACAGCTGCACGTGGCTGGTATAACTGCGCCCCCCATTCTTCCGTGAGTTTATTGCCAACATTCAGCCAGAGGAAGTATATTAAGCTAATTTACTGTCGTGGAAATGGGATGCGATTACCTAACCCCCCCAACCCCTCCTCGGCACCCTAAAACCCTCAAGTCGCCCATCGTGGAGGCAGTTAACATTTTTTTCCCCCATTATTGACACTACAGGGTCACAGTAACACAGAAACTGCCCACAGGGAAGCTGCAAATGAACCTCCACACACAGTGCAGAGAAACGTCCACCGGCACAGATGTACGGAGTCGATCTGATACCCGGCGGCGGTCAGCGAAGGCGGGGGGGGGTGGTGGTGAACGAATTTTCACGAAAAACCGACGCACCTCGCCAAGAAGCCGTGTGACATCACTGGTCGCATCGGCGTCTTCCGACGCAAAACAATTGCGGCGTAGAGGCCTGTGGTGCCCGACGGCACCTGGACCGTGTCGTTGGACGTGGGTTCGACGTCCACTCAGCCCTGTGTCTGCGTCTGTGTCTTTCCTCCATGGACTCTGGTTTCCCGCCACAGCCCAAACACGTGTGTTTCAGGGCAGCCGGTGACACTAACCCGCCTGTTTGAGCGAGAGGAGCCACGAAGGGGCCGCTGGGGGGGCCGGTGTTTGTTCAGTGACGGGAAGTGTGAGCTGATCGCTGACCGGTGTCAACAGAGCCAAACAAATGGCCAAATTAGGCCTATAACTGATAATGCGCATCTGAACCATCTCCTCAAAGCCGCTTGCTGTGATTTATGCACCAGGGTGACGTTTGCCGGGTTGATTCGGGGTAAATACCTTGACCGTGGGCGCCACACAAGGAGGTGGGGTCACACCCTGGGTTCTCTGAGGGCCAGGTGGCAGCTCTAACCACTACGCCCATCTCCAAGGAGGCAGCAGCTGGTCTGGAGGTACATGTTTTACGTGCAGCGGTTGCACGACGACATCGGCGTCACACATCGGTATCTGGGAATAATAAGTTAGTTTTGTCAGCATCGGGGCCGACGCTTAGATTCGGCCGGTAATTCGAACCGATGTTTCACGGCGCAATCGTTCCGTTCCGGAAGAGGAGAAGGAGCGCGGAGACGGACTCCTCGGCCACGCGAACAGCTGGGCCCGTTCAACGTGTCGGCCGTAACGTGACCGGGAGAGCAGCTGCGGAGAGCTGAGCAGAAGGAGGGCGGAGGCCAGGAACGACCCCCCCGTCCCACCCTCCCCTGCTCTTCGCCACACAGAGCTCCTATGTTATCGTAGCCCTCGGTGCAGGTCCAGCCGGACTTTGCCGCCGACGTGACCCGTGACCCCCCTCGCGGCACCCCCCGCCGACTCCCCGGCCGGCGCGGCCCTCAGCCCAAGAACAATGAGCCGTTGTGGCGCTGCGCTGCCGGCCCGTGAGCCTGACGTGCGTGGGGCGCCCGGAGGCCTGTAAAGTCTCCGCCTCAGCTGTATCATCGCGCGCAACACGCACCGCCACGCGCGCGTAAAACACGGAAGAACGACGTCTGGACGTGTGCCGACAAATGCGGACGCGTGTGTAGGAGTGCAGGAAGTCTTTAGACGACGCTGTGATGTCACCACGGGCCGGCGTAGCGGTTACAGCTGTCTTCGAGCTGTAGGACCCTCGAGCGAGGTATTGAAGTTGAACCGAAACAGTAAAAATTACCCCGTCCTTCAAACAAGTAAATAGTTGTGCGTCGCTCTGGGGGAAAAGTGTCGAATGAACGCGAGGGGAATGCGGTTGGCTGCCGTCGTCTCGGTTGTGCGCGGAGCCGCCGGCAGACAACGTTCCTGCTTTTGTGGGTGAGAGATCGCTACGCTAGCAGCCCACCCAAAGCCCCCCCCCGTGTGTGTCACGTATGTCGATGGCTCCGCGCGGCTTTGCTTTTGAGGTCACGTCCTTCCCGCTGAGTTCTGGAAGACAGTGGAGTCACTGTGGAAGAGCTTTCTCTAGACAGAAGAGTGAATTTGAAACCCTAACTTAACCAAAGACGAAATGCGCACCGGGGACCGAGTTTTAGGCCTGCGGAATATCTGTGGAAATCGGTGAAAGTCCCAGCTGTGGTCCCCAGAGTTCCGCTTGGTAAATAACGCTGTGCAGATAGCTAGCAGGAGGAGACCCTTGGCGAGCGTAGAGTCTCATACCTCGCGTAAACTGCTGGACTAGGTTTCGAAGTGTCGAAGTCGTCCCGCTGCTGGGCGGCCTCCGGGCTCACGTCCAACCTGCGAATTCTGCGCTTTTGTGTGAATGGCTTCCGCTCCGGGCCGCTGTACCCCGCCGCGCAGCGCTGCTCCGCCCAGCAGAAAGGATTATCCGGCACTTCTGCGGCCCCCGGGAGAGAGAGTGTGCAAGGAAGACCATCGCGGGGCCTTCACACCCAGAACATCACACGTTCCGAGCCCTAGATAGAAGGCAGTGATAAGAACGCGTTAAAATCCATACCCCGGGCTGTCACCCTTTTGAATAATTCAAATGTTGTTTGGTTAGAAGAACTGGATTCTCACCACGGGGCCATAAGACTCACCCGATAGACCTGAAATACAAGGGCGCCAATAATTTTGACCACACCTGCAGAGGTGTAAAACATAGATGTATAGATGTATAGATGGATGGATGGATGGATGGATGGATGGATGGATGAACGTAATTTATTGTATTTCCTTCCAGCTTTGCCATGTCATGCTTTCCTCTTACTTGAATGTTGCAGGATGACTTTCATGTCCAGTCCAACGTGCCTAACGTGACCGCATGACTTCTGCCAGGTCTAATTCCTCCTTCGGTGAAGTGTCACCATATCTTATCTTACCCGGTCCTGTGGGGAGAGCTGTGCTCTCCTTTCACCCACCCCCGCCGGCAAGTTTGTGTGTCTGCTTGCGTTTCCCCTGCAGCCTGGACGGACCTCGGCTCCCAGGGCTACGTTTGTTTTTAGAGAAAACAGCGAGGGGATGGGTCACGGCATCTGTGTGGCATCTCTGTCCTCCGTACCTTGTGGAGCCCTCGCTTCCTCTAGGCGCTTCCTGTGGAGCGTTGCCCCCGGAGACCGGCCAGCTGTGTTGTTTTTGAGAGAGCCGAGGCGTCGGGTTCCGGAAGCGCTTCACCAGCAGGACTGGGGATCGGGGGGGGGGGGCTGATCCGTTCCTTTTGGCACGGAAAAAGCAACAAAAATACCAAGAGGAGAAACGGCATCGAGAAGAACTGTGTTTTTGACGGCAGGAAAACCGGCAGCCCTGTGTGGGGGAGCTGCGGGGGGTCACATCTGAGCATTTTTAGCCAAAGCGACTGTCTGCTGCAGGACCAGCAGGTGATGTAGTGGTTAGAGGGGCACCGCTCCACTCAGAGGGTCCAGGGTGGGGTGACTCGGGGTGGGGGGGTTAGACAGAAAACGGACAGGCTTCCTTTCCCTCGAATGTTATTGACACCTGGTTGGAAATATATTTATTTTCCGTTCCTTCACGGGGGGGGTGCTGCAGGTGGGCTGCGATTTCGTGTCTGAGTTAATATTTGGCGAAATTTCGATCGTCTCGGAGGATCTGCTGAGACGTGCGGTTTCCCGGCTTCCGGAGTCTCCTCAGACTCGCTGGCACCGCTGACCGCCGACACCGCGGCCTTGGCCTCCTCTCCAGGGCATTCGCGGCGGCTCATCCGCGGTTTCCAGTCCGGCTCCCGTTTTGTTCCGCAAAGAAAGGTCGATTGAAAGCAATGGTGGCGAGAGTGGGATTGAAGGCGGGAAGCCCAGTGGTGGCAAACACAGCACTGAAAGAGGCCTCTTCACTGCGACAATGTGCGGCTATTAGCCATTTCACCACTTCTCACTAACTTCCTAGCTTAATTCCATCTGCAGAAAGCGAGAATTTAAAGCGATAACCCGTTTTCGCCTCGGCAGCCCGATATTAAATGCAATGCAACGAAGGCGGGGCTCCTTTCGACGCCGAAGGAATATTCGCATCCCTCGTCGCGTCCAGTTCGTCGAACGCGTCTGAGCTGCTCGGCAGCGACGATGGTCTTGATTCTCTCACAGAAATGGAGAATAATTTCTTATTTTTGATAATATAAGGTTTGCACGTTCTGTCCGTGTCCGTGTAGGTTTCTGCCAGGTGCTCTGGTTTCCTCCCACTGTCCAAGCACGCGTTTCAGGTTAATCGGTCGCTCCAAATCGCCCGTAGTGTGTGAATGGGTGTCTGTGTGCGTGCGTGCGCTTTTCGTACCCTTGTACCCGATGCGTCCAGGTTAGGCTCCGGACCTCCGCGACCCTCCTCAGAATAAGCCTTTCCTGGAAATGGACGCGTGGTTTGAGTGACATTTCGGGTCGGCAATTTGACGTTCGAAGAATTAAAAAAAACCCACCCATTCTAATTTTATCCTTTATTTCCATGGCAACTCCCCGTATGTCAGCCCCAGAACTTGGCAGCAGGCTGCAGCCCGCCACTGCGCTCGATGGTTCATCGCAGCTTCTGGTCGCACGGCTAGTGAAATGATATTAGGGAGGTGACCGAGCTGAAGCTATAGCGGTGTTTAACGTAAACGGCGGGTTGCTTAGAAACTGTTTCCATTCTCTGCGGCTGGATGTGTGTCGCGTTTCCGCGCAGTAGGACCGCGGGATCGTCTCGTAGGAGCTGGAACGTGGAGCGTCGCGCTCGCAGCCTGTGTCCCCGTGGCAGGTTTTGTCCCCTTTACTAGTGGAATTTCGGGTGTTTATATGCATAATAGACTGAGGGGTAAAACTGGCCCGTAGCCCAGAGTGTCAATTTGACTGGAAATAATCACACGCCGCATGAGTCACCCCATGGAGACTGTTCTAGCACTGACCACTGGCCATCACATTGCTGCCAGAAGGCAGAATGCTCTGTTTCATGGTTAACTGGAGAGGATGAATGTGCGGGGGGCACCGGGCCCGCTTCCCTGCCCCTTTCGGCCTTTGGAGCGGCGCGTTCGGCTCTCTTCTCGGGAGCTTTTCCGTCAAGGTCCGCTCTCGGGTTTATTTCGATAAATTCGGCACTCGGGAGCCGCCGGGCCGGGCAGCGCCGACAGCGGCCGCACAGGAGGCAAAGGGGGGGGGGGGGGG
>UFQX01005290.1:0-31902 GCA_900497675.1 Arapaima gigas | reverse complement strand
AAGGGGGGGGGGGGGGTGCGTTGTCTTTATTAGGCCAGCTGTTGGAGTGCAGTCCTCGCCGCAGCAGGAATGTGAGAGGGGTGTGTGAGCTGGGGGGGTGGGGGGAGGATAAATGAACTCCTCGGTGGTGCCGCAGGAGTCCCCGTCTGTAATCCTGGCGGTCCTCGTCGTGGGGCCGTGCAGCTGGTGCTGAAGGAACAAGCTGATGCTATGTGGCATTGAGGCCAGCAGGGGGTGCAGTGCCTAGAGCTCCTGCATTTTGCACTCTGGGTTACTGTGATTTACCAGCCAGCCTAGTGTTGCGGGTGAGGATAAGATAGAGGAGGTCAGAGGTCATATTTGTAGAGTTTGGGGGGGCGCCGGTCGGGAGGGGGGTGCCTGCACAGTGGTTTGTAGTGAAACGTGGTAAAAACACACCTTTCTAAATTATCCCAGTAAAACTGTGCCACGGTTTTGATTTACAAGTCCGGCCGCGGTGATCCTGACACCCGGAGTGACTTCATTTCGGCGAAGATCTCATCAAAATCACCGTACTTCCAAGCGGCGTACGGGCCACGTCTTCACCCGCTCCGACATCTTCCGTTTCAACCCCTCGCCATCCCGCTGTTTCTTATAGGGATGACATCCTTTAGTGTTGGAACCGGTCGGTCTTGGAGAAACTAATTTTAGTGGAATGTTATTCTGAGGCGCCGAAGCTCACAGAGCAGAATTTATTGTTTTTTTTTCTGCAAATGGGTGTCACAACCTGTGTGTTTATTCTGCATACAAATCACTGTTGCCACACTTGTTCTGTACCAACGCCAGACGAGTGGAAATTCTCCGTTGCCGTACCTCTCGGGACGTGTGGACGTGGGATTGCGGAAGCGTCGCCGTCTATTTCGCGAACGTTTTACACCACCGATTCCACAGCTCACTACAGCAGGTGGCAGTAATTCTCTTATCGCCTCCGATAATCGAAAAAATTGTAAAAATCCCGACTGGTGAAGAAGAGCAAAGGAAACAGGCAAGGGAAAGGGTTACGCTGTCATTTCTGCCAAGTCGGCTGTTCTCTAAAGGGTTTGCGAGCTTTGAAATCCTAATCTGGTCCCGGTGGGTTGGTGGAGGTAAGAAGAAACAGCAGGTGATGCGCTGGTCAGAGCTGCTGGCTTCCAAGCTGAAGGTCCCTGGTCCACTGCAGCGCCCTTGAAGAAGACACTTGGTGCCCCACTAAAAATACCCTGCTGTATAAATGGGTTAAATAATAATAAGTAGCTTGTTGTACAGAAATAAAACTATAAGTGACCTCGGAAAATCCACAATAAGGCCTATTAATGCCACGTAGTTGTCAAGTAGTAATTGTATCACGTTGCTTTTTTCAGCGTCCACTTTATGGACCTGGCTGTCGGATTAATATACCGTGTTTTTGTGGACAAACGTGTTGGGACCAAGTCAAGACTTGAGTTTGTATTACTGTTGGATTCGTCACCAGAAGTTGTCTGTTAATAACGTAAATCTCCAAAATCAGATATTGACATTTTAGAATTAATCCGAAAAAGAGCTCCAGCGTAGAGCAAAAGCCTCCCCGTCTCGATCTGCCTTCTTTGGGAGGTCTTTTTGTTTTCCTCGCCTCAGCTGCCAGCTGGCTCACTCCCTCGATTTGGCCAGATGCTATGACTTTTCTGTAACGCGAGGAACGCGAATTGATCGTTCGGCCGCTTTGGCGGGGGAAGTCCGCGGTCCTGCCGGCCAGCGAGGCCACGCGAGCAAAGCGGGCTGTCGGACCTTTTTTTTTTTTGTGCGACGTCGGTGCTTGAATCCCTCCCAGTTGGGCTTGTAAGGACAGCACAAGGTGAAACCTGAGAAATGTAAAAGAAGCACATTCCAAACCCGACGATGTTAAAGACAAACCCACCCAGCGCCCCATATTTCATCACGCAGATCAGTATCGATCTGTCAATATGCCGGGTGGGGTCGTATTATTGAAGTAAATATGTAGTAAATATATTATATGGATATGCTGTTATTTTTTAATGAGCAACGTAGATCCTTTCAATGTGTAATGTGATTTGTATAAAAAAATATGTCATCGTAAATGCAGATTTGCTTGTTGCAATGAGGGGTCAGTCACAAGACTGGACCTTATGACCCCCCAATGTTGTGGTCATGTGAGGATCAGTTGTAAAACCTTTGCTGAAAATCTCTTTTCAGCGACCGGTGTTGTAACAGTCAGTGATAAAGTTTTCATCCACACGCTTAAGTTATGTGGACCATTTCTTATCGGTGGAAACGTTACGTCGGCAAGTTTTTTTCAACCTGCAGGAAAGACCACTTGTCGTACAGGCCCGATTTCTTTGGTCCGTAGGTGTATTTCTGCTAAGAATGAAAACAAAGGAAGAATCAGTTTTATTTGAACGTTACGTACGGCTGCTGCGTATCTCACCTCCCCCCTGTTTTTCCCAAGCAAGAACTTCACTCTGCACCCCGCGCCACCGTCACCAAAGAACGAAGGTTGGGACGGAACCGCCGAGGTTTGCCGTGCACGTGCAGCTCGCAGCGAGCGGACCGGAGCGCGCAGCGGTCATTTCACGTGAGGGTTTTTCGAGGGAGGAGGAGGAGGAGCAGGGAAAAAGTCCTTTGGTGCCACTGAGAACGTGGACTCGTGTGTTAAACAGACGCACATTTCATATTTGGTACGATAGTCAGACCTCAGAAAAAAGTCCCTTGCAGTGATTTGGAGGTGGCCTCGTCTGAAGTGCAAGCTGAGAAGCTGGGGAAGGAAAGACTGGAGCTGAGAGGATGCAGAAGTGCTGGCCGAGCCGCTCCCAGCCCTGCGTGCACCGAGACTGATTGCATTTCCTTATGGTATCATGCGGGAGGGGTCGTGTGTGTGTGTGTGTGTGTGTGTGTGTGTGTGTGTGCGCAGAGGGAGCGGAGGGACGGCTTCGCTCTGCAAGAAATCAAGATTTATTAGTGAAAGTTCACGGATGCATGTGCGTCATGTATACAGTTCATCCTTGCATGACTGCTTTAATACGGGGGGGGGGGTCTGGTCATGTGATTGACTGCTCGCTCTAACCTATCAGGATCCTGGTTATGTGTAAACAGCATATTTTAACATAGTGTTTTATTGCCACAGATGTTTTCCAAAGAAAGTTTTGTTTAGAATTTTATGGCTGAAAATCAGTAAATATAAATATTTCAATGATCTCTTGTTTTACACGATCGGATTGATTAAGTGGTGTTTCTGGAAAATTCTGAGGAACAGCGCTGGAAAAATGAGGACGATTAGCGACGCTCCGGGGCGTTCGGTCGTGAACTGTACGCGTATAAAAACACACAGGCATCTGCACTTGTGTGTATTTCGCAGGCGAAGTGTGTTTGGAGGCCAGTTTTTTTTTTTTTTTAAGTCTTTGTCCAGGATAGTGCTAAGTTCTGTCCTGCAGCCAGTGTTGCCGGGAGGGATTCTGTTGAGGGCAGAGGGCAGGACAGGAGGGGATGCGCCAAAAGAAGCATCGCTCAGGCCAGCAGGCAAAGGGAGCTCGGCGTGACCCGGGCAGGGACGGTCGTCATGGCAACGTGGTACCGCTAATGGCGCACGGGAAAGGATGTCCCAACAGCAGATTGATTTCATACTTATCCCCGAGGAAGCTGCGTGGACGCGGACCCCCCTCCCGGCTGTCAGGGGATGTGTCCCTGCGCCCGCCCGTGGCCGGGCGGTCGGACGATTCGAATGTTAGCATTATGGTCGATGAGTTAGAGGTGAGATCGGGACGACATCTCTCAACATCAGCCGAGCGACACGCTTCATCCCCAGTTTTATTATGTTAAAATTATTTTATATTATTTTTTAGAATATATTTTTCCTCATTTAAAAAAAGGTGGAACACAGATTGTTAAATTCGATATTTTGAGTCAGTTTCCAGCGTAAAAAATCTAATCGGAATGTAATCGGTCTTTGCCGTTTTGTGCCAGGTTTGGTTAAAATACTTTTATTTATTTGCGATAAGATTGCAGTCGTGTCAGAACGATCCAGAAATCACACATATGATCCATCGGAATGGCGGGTTAGTCGCCGGACCCCCCTGCGGTGAACTGTGTTTTACTATTAGCTGTGATGATTATTATCATTTCCCACTTTCCGTTCTTAAAAGCAGCAAACACACGATTTAAACTGTAGCGGTCTGTCTGCGATCTACTACCTCTTCACTTCTCCGTCTGGATCTTCTCGGTGCTCCATCAGCTTTGTAGCTCCAGCCCTGTGCGTTTGCTAGGCCAGCTGCGCATCAGCTCTCAGTCCACATTTCAACCACGTTTCCATTCATTTTTGATCTGGGATCCACCAGCTCTTAATCCCGGTCTCCATTAGTCGTTGATCCAGGTCTCCGCTACATCTCATTTAGTTCTTGCTCTAGGGCTCTGCCAGGTCTCCGTTAGATCACGGTCAGCGTTTCCAGCAGATCTCCACCGCACCTCATTTAGTTCTGGGTCTACGGCTCTACCGGGTCTCCATCACCTCCCAGTCAAGGTTCTTCAGCAGACCTCCACCCCTTTTCTGCCAGCTGTCTCTGCATGGGCTTTGAGCTCCTCAGTTCGAGGTGAAACAGTCTCGCTGCAGCTGCTCTCGTTGTTCTCAAGCTCAGGATCTGGGTCGAGGAACGGACCTCCTGCGTGCCTCCCAGGTCGGAAGCGCGATGATGGACGGGCCCCGATTGTGCCGGCCGCTTTATGGCAGGTGTTTACTTGCAGTGTGTTTGTGCCAGGGTGGGAATCCACTGAGGAGTTTCTAGGCCTGATCAATTGACTACAGAGCTTTTAGATGAAAACTGTTGTGACGGCGACGTGCACAGAACAAATTGCATTAGTCACGGCTGAAATGCAGTTGGGAATGTGGGGGAGGGAGGGAGCACGGAGGCTCAGGCAGCAGCCTGGAATGCTGGGCACTGGGGGCCGGGGGGGCGCCGGGGAAAGAAAGGGCGCTCTGGTTCGCTTAGGGCCGAAACGCCGATCCGGCCCCCCGACCCCGCAGTACATAAGAACTTCACCAGTCCTCACGTTACGATGCTCGAGTTACAGACGTTCAAAGACAGAAATATTTATTAACTTTTTTTCCTCGTTTTTTGTTTGTATTTGCGTCTCCTTCACGTGTCCGTTGCCTTCCGGCGTCCACCCCTGGGTGGAAGCGTGAGGTTGGACTGACACAGCTGTCCTCCGCAGGCGTTCATAGCTTCTCTCTGAGGTTCACGAACGTCGGCGATGGAGACGGAAACCGTCCGAACGTGTTTGCGGGGCGCCGGTCGGGAGGCCGCCGGTCCTCGGTTTCTGTTTAGCTCGATCCTCACAAAAACGTGCGGCTCTTTTTTTCACTACGCACAGGTAAAGCCTTCTGCAGAACCCGCCCGGCGAATCAATGGCCCTGCATCAATATTAAGCTTTTATTCCTTATTCCTATAAACAGTTTACAAACGGAAAGTGGCAAAGTGCCGGGAAAAGTAGCACTTTTCACGCTCAAATAGGATCGTAACGCAAAAGTCCTGCGGCGGGACGGAGTCTTTCCACTAATTTTCAATTTGTTTAAATGTTTGCTTCACGCTAACCGACGGATGTCTGCCTTGTTAAGCCGACTGCGGCAAATCGAGGTACTTCCAGTCATAGCCGTGTTCATCTTCTAAAATCTCCTCGTGTCTGTAAACGCCGCTCAAATAAAGTTCTAAACATGCCACAAGCTGCGTGTTTACATTCATTAAGTGTCTTCCAAATGTTCTCCTCCTTTTAGCCATTTGTTCAGGAGATACGACACAATTTATCGGGAATGGGGGACTTTCTTCAGGTGGGGGGATTCGAACGCCGGTCCAAATACAGTACTGTGCAAAAGTGTTAGGCACCTGTGGGAAAAACACTATAAAGCAAGGATGGTTCCAGAAATAATGCCACGAATACTTATTGATCAATAAACCTTCTAAAAAGTGCAGTAGACAAAAAAACCTCAGTCAGATCAATATTTGGTGGGACCACCCTTTGCCTTTAAAACACCATCAATTCTCTTATGCAAACTTGCATGCAGTTTAAGGTGGAGGTTGGTAGGTTCTTCCAAACTGGCCACGGTTCTTCTGCAGACTTTGACTGTCTCTGCATGTCCTCCCAGACTGACTGGATCATGTTGAGATCAGGGCTCTGTGGGGACCAGACCATCTGCTGCAGGATTCCTTCTTTTTGCTCAAGATAGTTGTGTATGACTGAGATTGGGTGTTTGAGGTCATTCTCAGGCTGCAGGATGAATTTGGGACCAATGAGAAACCTCCCTGATGGTAGATAAGAATCTACCTGTACTTCTCAACGCACATTCAAGTTGCATGTCTAACACTTTTGCACAATACTGTACGCCGCTACGTTTTGGTGTTGGAAGTGTCACCAGTACAACGTCGGTCCTTTGTGCTCCAAAGTCTGGACAACCGTGGCAAATATTTACCCGTGATGAGGAACATGAGCCCAGTGCATCATGAGGGCAAGGGGTGCCACCTCAAGTAGGGCAGATAAGAAGAAGGCCGGAACAGCTTTATCAGGCCTCTTGTGGCAGCTGCGGTTATACATTAACCTACACGTGGGCTGAAATACGAGCCAGTGCCATAGTCCAGGACATTTCCTCCCAGCAGTCGCCATCCAACGGTCGCCCGGAACAAAACGAAAGCCCACCCCATACCGTCGCTACTTTTTACCTTCACGCCTGCACTTTATTCATTTCCAGGTGCTGTTTTCCGAAACCGCGTTCAGCTCAACAAGAAGTTCATTTCGCTTCAGACGGTGACTGAGGCAGACGGTGTGGTGCAAGTTTGCGAGATGAGTTGCTCGGAGACCTTTGTTGAAATGGCGACGGGGATTTGGCATCTCCGAGGGACAGAGGGATCTCGATGTTCCACCATGTCAGGGCCAGATCCCGACACGTGGGACCGCCAGATGGCCAGAGGTGGTGGCTTCGTAACGCGCTTCACCGTTCTGAAGCTTCATCCGCCAGAAAAATTCTAAATTTGCTAAAAAGTTGGGGGAAAAACCCTCTAACAGTAAAATCTCTGCACCGCTTTACATCCTCTGGTTATTATAAAGGGTCTTAAGGCTTTAAAAAAAAAACTCCATGTCGACCGAGAAAATTGCAGGTTCTGTGCAAACATTTTTCTGTCGAAGTTTCTGTACACAACGAAATGGCAGTTTGGGAGCCGACGAAAACGCGTCTCGTTTCCTTCTGATGTCTTTAAACGCTGAAGGTCCTAGAAGTTTTTTTTACCCCCCCCCCCCGTCCCCCCCGATTGATTTTCCTACAGTAGAGACGGCAAATGATCCAGGGCCTCATTTAATACCGTATTACAAAAGAAGAAAATAAATACTTTGAACTGTTGTTTGTCAAATTACCAACCGCCTCGGTTTATGAAGTCGGCTATTGTGTCACTTATTCGTCAAAAGATGAAAAGGTTTGGTTTTTGAACTTGCAACGGGGAGTCGGTTGACGCTTTGAATCCGTCCCAGCTGTGCCGGTTCAGCAAATCCGCAAAAGCAAACAGAAGAGCGTGGGGTGCCTGTCGATGCCCCCAGGTGCCGTAAGAGTGAAAACTACTTGATCTCCGAGCCGAGGCCCGCTGGTGAATGAGGTGAGCGTGTTGCGACGGAGGCCGGTGCGGAGAGCGAAGACACGGAACAGAAGCGGGAGACACGCGTGGGAGCTGGAGCGCACGGGCCTCGCGTTGCCTGATGAAAACTGCAGAACGGAGTAAAAACAAGGTGAATCGCGCTGTTAGCGCGGCGTCGAGCGCCACCGGGAACCGGGCGGATGGGACGGTCGAAACGGCCGAGCTGTATAAACGTGTAAATCGCCGCGGGCGGCTTAAAGGTTAACGTCCGAGATAAATAAAGAAGCAGCTCTTCTCCTGAAGGAGCGGCCTTCGTTCACCTCTGGAGTCCAAATTATGGTTTAAGCCACTTTTGAAGGGAAGCGATCCCTTCTGCTTCACGCTTTTGGTGTCAATGACTCAAACCGGGAAGCCCTTTATAAGTGTTTCTGAAGAAATTATAAATCACAGATGATCACCTGTTGCCTTCTACACCTTCCGCCGACCTCACTGACTTGGAAATGAGGTGTTCAGATGCCTGGAGGAGGTCTGGAGGATCCAGGCCCGGAGGACGTCTTGACCGACGGGTGAAAGTTCACGACTAGCTCACGTTCGACTGGATCCCTCCAAGGTTAATCCTGTTGGTTGGTCCCCCTCAAGTAACTGTATTAATTCCACGGAACGTGCCGTGTTTGAGCTTTACGTCAACACGAATGCTTTAGTCTGTCCTCATTGTTTGAATGTGGAGCAAATCAAACTGCGTGCGCAGGAAACACGGCGGGCCGGTCGAGCCGTTTGCGGGAGTCGAGGGGGAGACGCGAGAATTAGGTTTCGGTCTTTGTCTGGGCCGGGGAAAAGGCGCGAGGCGCTCCGTGTTTTTCCTTTTCGGGACGGCCGGACATGAATAACATAATGAAAACACAGCGGGAAACAAGTACTTTTCCACTGCGGTTACTTGGCATTGGCAGCTTGTTGAATGAACCAGAGCGTGTTGTATTGTTGGCTTTTCTGGAGCCTTCGCAACAATTCCGCTCGGGGTCGATCCATTCTGGCGCTGCGCGCCGTGCCAGGAAACCCTGAAAGTTATCCTTGGAGTATTGAAGTATTTCCTGCTGTTTATTTTGTTTCACTGTGCCCCCCCCCCCACCCCATCTCTCCTGCTCCTGCCTCCGTTCGGTGCCTGATGGATCCTTAAGAGGCAGGAGCAACGTTCTGATCATCTCCCCACCTCTCCGCTGGGGCCAGTTGCCCGTCGTCCCACGTCTGCACTTTCGCTCGGGGTTTCGATGACGTCTGGGGTCACGACTGCGCCTGCGCCGGTGTACAAGTGGCAGCCGGAGGGATTTGCCTGCGAAAACGGTGATTTTCGGCTCTCCCTTGCTGCAGTTGGACTTGCCGCACGATCCACATCTGTAAATAGAATTTAGGTTTATTCATATGTATTTACACATAGAACAGATGTGTATTTCTATATACGCTTAAACATCTACTCGACCTATTTATATATGTGTATATAAGCACATACAGTGTTTATATACACCTAAATCTACCCTCTCGCGTGGGTTTAAACGTTATTTTGTTTGCGTTACATTTAGCACGCCGTAATATCGATATAATTTTGAAACTGAACTCAGTGGGTCAGTTCACATTGTAATGTTTTTTTTTTTTTATCATTTTGAAATGATACTATCCACCCATCCCGTATATCCGCCGCTTTGTCCGGGTCAGTTCACGGTTACGGTGGTCTATCCTGGAAACTTTGGGCTCTGGGCCAGGGTCCAGTCCCTCACAGTGCTGGTGTCCACACACAGTGCGGACAGTTTAGACTTACCCGTTCACCCGAAGCACGTTTCTGGGCTGTGGGAGGAAACCAGAGCACCTGGCGTAAACCCACTCAGAACCTGCAAACTCCACACAAACTCAGCAGGGTTTGAACCCATAACCATACAGGCCAGGCAGTGTGAGGCCGCAGCGCTACCGATAGTAGTCTTATCATGCTAAAGTAAAACGTTTTAGTTTAACAGCCTAGCGCCCTCTGTTTCCGGGAGAAGCTCCAGGCCGCCGCCCCCCTCCTTCGGATAAGCGGTTAATGAAAATGGATGGATGGGTGAATGGATGGATGGATGGGTGAATGGATGGATGGATGGATGGATGTGTTAATTTAACAAGTTACAGTAACGGATCAAATCGTGCTTCATTTTGCCCGCTATCCCACCGGCGGGGAGAAAAAGGATCAATCATCTTAATAAGAAGGAGGTTGCAGGGGCAAAGAATACAGCGATTTTTGCATTTCCGAAAAATATATTTCACGTTTAGAATCTTATGCCAAGTTTTTTAAATATGTAAATGAAACGATTTGGGACCAATTTGGGTTTCATTTTTCCAATTAATCGACAGCCCCCCCCCCGTCCCCACCCTTCCCTTTTTTTCCGTTTGACTTAAGGTCGCGATTGGATGACCTGAAACACGAATAGGTTTTAGGTCCCGTCGACTGTCTGCTGCAGGACTTACCTGCGGTTTGAAGGAACTCGATGTTTCTACCCAGTTTCGGAGAAATATCTGCAGATAATCACTTTAATGGTTTTGGTGAGCGGACTCTTCCAGAAGAAAGGCCTCGGGGGCACGATTCTCAGCGAGTTTAGTCCGGGAAGTTGCAGGATTTTGGTGGACCTCTGACTGTTGTGAGCTCCACACGCGTCTCCAATTTATTCCGTTTTCTTGTATCTCAGTTTTGTTCAATGGAGCCAGCAGGGGGTCCTCTGCAGAGGGGCAATTAGGAGGAACAAAGCGTGTGGATCGACCCAGGTTCCTCATAACAACCGCAGAGATCTCCTTCCACCGGCGCTTTGAACTCGTGCCAGCTGTGTTTATTAGGGTCTGTTCGGAGCTGGACCCGCTCCAGCGGAGAGGTTCTGTTCAATCTTCAGGGAGGTGGAAGCTCTGCGGTGACTTGCCCATGTACATTTATTCACCGAGCCACGTACAACTGAGTGTAAACAAAGGACAGTCGATTTGTCCGGCGCCACGGCTTCCAGCGCAGGACACGAGTAGTAAAATAGAAAAGCTGAGCGGAGATCTATGATGAATGCTGCGAGGGGTGCGGGAGCTCTGAGGACCAGGGGGAGCTCATCCCACCACGTTGGACCACAAAGTGGGCAAAGGTGGAGGAGCACAGATACTGCAGGTGCTGCAGGTACCGGGGTTACCGTCCTGGAGGCCGTGACCGAGAGCGTTGAACGGGACGGGGGCAACAACAGGGAGAGGCGACACTTTGGGAAGAGTCTGCCAGGTCAGACAGCATTCTGGGTTGGTAGTAGGTGCTCGACGGCAGGGCGAAGGTAAAAAAGCTGTCACTCCCTTGTAGTTAGAACATGCTTGAATGTGTGGTGCCTCAAAGCGCCATTCCCAGCTTAGCCAGCTTTGTTACCTTAACCGGCTCCTTCCTGTGCTTTACAAAAGACTAAATGAAACCAGAAAGAGCTGAAGAGACTGAAGGTTCCCAACAATGAACTTAATTGTTCCCTGTTAACCACAGCAGGAAGACTTTACAGCGCACGCACGTCGCTGGACGGGAGAAATGCACAAGTTTGATTGTATTGAATGACCTGTTGTCCTTCTCAGCACCTGTCATAAACTCCCTTGCACAGGAGAGCACAGTACCCTGAAGTTCACGCTTCACAGGGCCTAATATGGGGCCAAGTCCACGTCGCTCGAGCCGTGTCACCTGATAGGCTTTTTTTAAGAGCTTGCCCTTTCTTTGGGCTCCAGAACTTGCATAAAAAAAGGTTCTTTGAAGCTCCCATGCAAAGCCCTCTTTTGCATTGATCGAACAGCCATTATTCTCAGAGAAGGAGGGTGGGGACTGCGAAGACTGCTTGCCCTTTGACGCTAACCTGTCGGCATCCGCCGCCTTGATAGGCAGGCGTGAATGAGTAGAGTTCTGTCTTACGCTACCGTGGAGTTTAAGGACCCCCTCTGTCAGCTGGGCTTTTCTGGCGTGTGGACATTTACAGGGAAGGTCAAAACGAGACGGGCTTGGAGACCCTTCTCGCACGTCAAAGGGACTCGGCCGTTCTGAGGGACGGAGTGAGATCGTTCCGTCACATCGGAGCGTTTTCGGGAAGCAGGTCCAGCGGCGGTCGTGTAGGCCGTAACGCCGCATCCGGTCGTCTCTGACTTTGTTCCTCCGAGCAGGCAGGAGGGCCCGGAAGAGAAACTTCTCGTTGGCCCGGTCAGCCGAATGAGCCGATGGCAGGATGAGTCACTGTCCGACTGCTCCAACAAAAAGGTGACTGGGTACAGCATATCTACGGCTCGGTGGACCAGCATTCTTTGAAAAGAACGGAGACAAAGGAGGCAGGAAGGTGCCGTGGTTTGTCTCAACATATCTTGCCTTCTGTGTCCCGCAGAAGCTGGCGAGCTGCAGGTGTTCGCTATTCTAGTATCTGTCAGTGGTGAACCAGGTCTTTATTGATGTATTTGTGCTGAATTGTAAGGCCACGTCAGTCTTGTGTGAACATACGCCTATTCATCGTTTAAATTCTTCACAGGTGTTTCTTGAAAAAGAGGGAACGCCGGCCAGGTTTTGCTTTATTTGGTTCTCCAGTAATTCACGTGCACCTTGTCTATCCACCCACTCAGAAATAAGTACAGAGAGCTTAAAGGGACTCCCCGGAATCCGTCGACAGACCTGCGGGGCAACTCGGTCCTCCCTGGTGCCCGAGCAAGAGCTCAGGGTGGGATTGGCCTTTCTGGGGGACTCAGAGAAGAGAACCAGAAGAACGACAAGAACCCGGTGCAAAATCGTATCTGAAACCACATCCGTCGCGGCACTAATATTTTATAGATGGAAAATTTCATATGTTTTGTAAATTTCATAGGTTTCGTTTATTTTAACAAAAATCCCAGATAGGAGGGAACTTTTGTCACTTTCAGCTACGTTCTGATTTTGCACGGTTTGCTGTGGTGTAAAATTTGGAACTCTGGACCCTGCTTTTCAGAAAGGCCTTTGCTACCAGAGGGATACAGGTCATAAATCCAGTTCTTGTAGCAGGAGATTGAACTGCTGTAATGAGCTGGAGATGCCTTCCGGACGTGAAGTGTGTGTGAGATGTGCTCAGATGGTTTCTTCTGTCAGGCGGTGTGGCCTGGGGCTGGGGGTGGGGAACAGGTTGAGCTGTAATGCTCTACTAATGGCAGGCAATTGACCTACTGACAGCGACAATGAGGTAGGTCTACCTGCTGGAGGCCTTTGGAGAAAGTGGGGAGCAACCATCCCTCCAGTGAGCCATCTGCGTGTGTTTTGTCTGACACAAAAATTCTTAGTCTCAAGTAAGAATTTACCAGAAATTATTTACACTGAGCCTTTGTAACAGCCAAGGACACTTCTTACTGTGTGGTTAAGATGGAACCCTGAGAGGATTGTGGTCTGTTGGAAGTCAGGGCTCAGCTTCTGATCCAGGACGGTGCGGCATGAGCGGTGTTTGACCTGCCAAGGTGTTCCTACGCGTCTCCCCTCCTCGACTCCCTCGACCGCCTTCTTGTGGTCTGTCGTATCGACTTTGACACTCCGATGACTTTCAAGATGGTCGAAAGGATCTGCATTCTGATATCTACAGAACCAGATCGCTCTCCTCACCCCACCGAGAGCAAGAGCGAGGCGCTCTTCCGCCTCAAGACGGGTCTCATTGCTTTCAGACTCGCTGCTCTCCTGATCTGCACGGCACCTGCATTTTCCTGTCAACGCAATATGGAGGTTCTGGCGTAACGCGGTAAAAACAACGGTATTGGACACACTGACTGCGCTTCAACAGTCACGTTTCTGTAGCTGTCAGCTGTGAAGAACACTTTTATTGCTCAGAGGTGAGCGCCGTTTTGGAGAAGAGCATCTGCTAGATGGTTTGACGTAAGCATTCGGTAAGTGCAGCGCAGCGGTGGTCTACTAGAAACCCTGAGATACCGTTGCTCTGTTTAGGAAAACACACAGATACTTCGCTGCGCTGTCAGAAGAGGGACCGCGGGGGTCTGTCACGGAGCGTGACTGTTGACGTTGGCCCTTGGTTTATATGGAGTTCTGGTGGGAGCCCCCATCAGCACCTTCTCTGACCCTGGCCACCAGGGAGTCCCTTCACAAACATGAAAATTTGTAGGTGGCTGTGCTGTTTCCCACTAATGCTGGGATTCGCTGTTCTTTTTGGACATTAAAATAAACTGTTTAAACTATTTGGGGCTCACAGTCTTGGGCCAAGGAATCTATAAATTACACAAACATTGTTTTAACTGCTTTTTCGAGTCTGACTCTGGGTTATTTAAACAGTGCCCACGTTCCACAGAATGTCGTGCTCTTGCCAGTGTTTAGAGTGTGTGTGTATTTTTGGCAAATCGCAGTGTGCTTGACATTGGTTAAGGGAAGCAGTGGGGGACAAACTCAGTGCAGCCAGAAGACAGGAGCAGACAGGGTTTTCCAGCTTCGTCGCCCACACGCTCAGCTGGGTTTTGCGTCGTCCTTCAGACGCCCCGCAGGCTCCGTAATCCCCGCACCTACAAAGCCGGACCTGCGCTTGCGCGTCGGTCTGTTCTTCGCGCTCGATTTTGTTTTTCAGGCCCCGGACTGGAAACTTGCCGCACGGGTCCTTCTCGCCCTACCTGAAGTTCATGAAGGTCAAAAAAGGGCTACTTGTTGTTTTGAAAATGTAAAATCCGGTCTCCGATAAGGCTTGGGGAAGCGGGACTAGCAATGTCACGCAACGTCACGTGGAGAGCGAGCGTACGTGTATTTCGTGTTATGTTTTACCACCTACAAGATCATTACACCTTTTTCGATCCGGGAAGCACCAGATAGCTCAGGTAAGGTCATAGCTGAGGATGAGAGCAAAATGAATGCTTTGGAAATTATCGCCATTAGTAAAGTAGACACCTGCCGGGGGTGGGGTGGTGCTCTCGGGTGCTGTCTGATCCCTTTACGCACGCAGTCTGAGGTACGTCCATTATATGTCGGCAGTGAAATCCGGCAAAGTTTGTTTTGTCTGCATCAGTGTTTGTGGTTCTCATGGACAGGGTGGAAACTCTGCTGGTTGGAGATGATGGCATCCTTTTGGCCTCATCTGACCGAAGACCCGCTTGAGTAGTTCACTGCTGAGTTTTTTTTTTTTTTTTCTCACTGCTTCTTTTAAAACCTGGTTTGAAAATAGGCTCCTTCTGAATATGAGGTCATGGTCCTTTCATGGAAAAGAGTTAGCTGCTTTCTTCAGGTAAGAGGGTGGACTACTGCCTCTAGTGGAGGAGTCGAAGGTTCTCAGGGCCTTGTTGACAAGTGATGGAAGAAGGAAGGAGGAGGTTAAAAAGCAGAACGGTGCAGCGTATGGTGGTGAAAGAGAACCTGAGACTTCAGACATTGTTCTCAGTTTAACGCTCATTCTGTGTCTCCGTCCTCACCTACGGTCGCAGGCTTTCTAAAAGAACGAGATCGTGGACACAAACGACTGAGACAAAGTTTCTCCGCAGGGTTGGCAAGCTCATACTCATCGACAAGGTGAGGAGCTCAGTGATCTGGGAGAAACACAGAGCAGAGTTGCTGCTTTTCAAGTTCAAGAGGGGCCAACTGAGGCGGTTGAGGCATGTGAGAAGAACGCCACCTTGTCACCTTGGCAGTCTTTATACCAAGCACATCCTGGGGGGGGGGTTGAGACCCCAAGGCAGAGCTCAGACATGACGGAGAGATTACTTCTCTCGGCTAGTCTGGAAGCACCTGGAGATTCCCCAGGAGGAGCCGAAGACTATGGCTGGACCAGGCCGCTCAGCTTGCTACCATCGCGATCCTCTCCAGGGGAAGCAGAAGGAAACTGGCTGACTTAGAAATGATCAAAGCTCTTAAAATCGATAGTATCTCACGAAGGTAGCTGTGTGTCGTGTCGGGTCATTCCTATCAGTACCGTAAAGAAGTATTTTGACCGTGTTTCACTTTTATGTGTCTTTCCTGAGTCTTTAAAGGACAGAAAGGAATTCCAGAAGCTGCTGCGTGTCTAACAGACAGCTCACTGGTAAAGCTCAGCTCGCGCTTTCATTCTGCAGCCTCTTCGGGGTACGACTGATTCAAGGTTGGAAAACTAATCCTTGAAAGAGGGGCGGAATGATGTGCAACAGAGAGGAGGCGCCTCGCAAGAGTCTTCGCTCATCTGACCTTGGGTCTGATTTTGGTGCCTCTTCAGGACTTTCCAAAACAAGTTCAAAGCAATAAGAGGGAGAAGGAGTACACCACCTTCTTTCATCAACATTCTTCTGCTATGGCGTGTTCGCCAGCACCTCCTTCGCTTTTGATACGACTACATCTAAGGCCCCGTCTCCGTTTTGCGGGTGAGGAATGTGCGTTGGAAATGACCAGTAAGTTTAACGGATTGACCCCTATTTGCCACGAAAGTTCTAACAGTCCAACTTCTTGTTCTTCTTTTGCCGTGTGATCGACTTGGAGAGGTGAGGTCCGGTCGAGAGGAGCTGGAACACGGCCGGGCTCCTCTGTGGACCACAATCTGCTCGCTTCATAACCCACAAACTGGCGCGCCGGTAATGCAGCTGGTCGCCGTTTCGCGTCTTTTCCGAGTTCTACGATCTCCCTCCGCCGCCCAAACCTGCACTCCTCTTGCGCTTAGTGGCCCGTAGTCCCTGCTGTGGCCTCCTTCTTAAGGTCTCCAAAGCTGGCACCAAACTCACACTGTAGCTAAGCCATACTTAAGAGCTCATAATCAAAAGCATTCCTGCGCTCTTGACTGCCCTTTGTGCCCCGAAATGTGCCAATACAAATGTAGTGCGCCGGGCTATTTTAACACCAAAGGTCACTATCTGATTTCAGGTTTATTAAACATATTCTCTGCGAGGAGAACTAGTCCTCCGAGCCAGGAAACGCGGGGAGTAGAAGCAGCTTGACCTCACAGGCAGCATTAGACATACCAGGGTAGCGGTCGCAGGGAAGGGAGCGGACTGCGGTGGGGAATATTGGCCTGGGCTGGATTTTCGGAATGTTTTTGCGAAGCCCTCCCGTCGCTGGCGGACGTTCCAGCCACGTGCGTTCGCTACCTCCGGCCAGCGTCGCTCGAAGGAAGAAACCCGAGGTCGGGTTTGGCTTCATTGTGCGACCAACTGCAAAAACAACCTGGCCGGCGTAGACAGCTTGTTTTAAAAAGCTCAGGTTTGTGGCTTTCGGCTGCCCGCGTTGTCCCTCCGCAACCTAAATGACCTCGGTTTGCCTTACTTTGTCCCGCTTGGACGCGCGCTGAACGTGGCAGGCCGAAGGCGTGCTGTACGAGTAAATGTTAACAGCAACTTGCACTGATTTAATACATTTATGCACGCAGTTCATCCACGGGGGGTCCGTTCGTGTGACTGAGCAGCCATTTCATACACGCCACTTTTAAACGTCATTTTGGCCGGATTGTACGTGATGTCTTTTTTTCACGTTCACGTCCCCCAACCGTTTAAAAAAAAAAACGATTCCACGTTGGAAGCAAGAGCCGCATTTAACACTTAACAATAAACATAAAAGATGCCGTGTTGTTATTAAACATTACATGCAACTGAGTCGCTTGAAATATTGAAAAAATGTTTTTTTTTAAACAATTTGCATTCCGTTTTGCCCGTTTTTTCCAATTTGGGTTTCATTTTCCTGATCAACCCGCCACTTCTTTTCTGTTATATGTCGTACATAAATAAATGTTTAATAGTGAAATTCACTGGACTGTCTCCCCCTTCCACTATCCGGTCACCCACGGTCCGGTCATGTGTGGACGACCCAGTGTTTTGTTTGAGGGTTGAGTTACTCTTCACCGATTGATAGATTATATGTGGTACTACAGGTGACTAAGGGCAACGGGGGGCATAGATACTGTTAGCGTTAGCGGTACTTTTGATCCACAGTCCACAGACCGCAGGGGAACAACAAACCTTCATGTATAAACGTTCTGATCATTTGTGGACACGTTCACCTTCTGCACAGTCAGCCCAACAGTCTTGAGCCTGTCGCTTGGGGTGAAACAGGAGCTGGCAGGTTGAAGAACTAAGTAGGTGAATTAGACTTCGTAAATCAGATGAAATGCAGGACTAAAAAAAACAATGTTTTGATGCCATTGTTACCGAACAGCTGATCTTTATGTCATGGTGCCACGTCAGTGCAGGCGGAGAAGAAAAGGCCAAATGTTAGGCCTCTCTATATGCTATAGGCAGTTTGTACAACTCTAGCACTAGCCCTCCAATTGAGGATCACACCCCATCCATCCATCCATCCATCCATCCAGATGATTTCTCCTATATTGAGGTTGTTGATCATCTTCATTCAAGAATACTGCGCAGAAACTTTTCAGCATCCTAGGAACTCTTGATATGTCCCGTTTGCAACAGCGTAAAGTGTTGTTCTTGTTAAACAAGTTTGAGTTTTTGGATAAAGACATTTTGGCTTAAATCCAATCTGCATATCAGGGGCTCCATAAGGTGACGCACTTAATGGGCAAAGCAAGGTAGCACTTTAGTGACATTTGGCCAGACAGGACACATACCATAAGACACCCATACAGTGGCATACCTAAGTGATTTGGCCCGGGGGGGTGGTTCCTTTCCTTTGTACCCCCCATGCAGTAGACGCTTTCCTTTGCACACCCCCCCATATAGGCTGTGCAGCAACATTACTCAAAAGCAATAAATGCCATCATGATGGTGCGTATTTTCCTTTAAGTATTAACAATAAATATACAGTACTGTGCAAAAGTCTGAGGCACCTGTGGGAAAAACGCTATAAAGTGAGGATGGTTCCAGAAATAATGCCATGAATACTTATTAATCAATAAACCTTCTAAAAAGTGCAGTGACAAAAAAAACCCTCAGTCAGATCAATATTTGGTGGGACCACCCTTTGCCTTTAAAACACTCATAAAGTCAAGCTCTTATGCAAACTTGCATGCAGTTTAAGGTGGAGGTCGGTAGGTTCTTCCAAACTGGCCACGGTTCTTCTGCAGACTTTGACTGTCTCTGCATGTCCTCCCAGACTGACTCGATCATGTTGAGATGAGGGCTCTGTGGGGACCAGACCGTCTGTTGCAGGATTCCTTCTTTTTGCTCAAGATAGTTGTGTATGACTGAGATTGGGTGTTTGAGGTCATTCTCAGGCTGCAGGATGAATTTGGGACCAATGAGAAACCTCCCTGATGGTAGATAAGAATCTACCTGTACTTCTCGACACACATTCAAGTTGCATGTCTAACACTTTTGCACAGTTCTGTAAATAGTAGTAGAACTTAACATAGGGTTACAGGTGCCACCAAAATTCATCTCGTGATGTTTTGACAGATGCTGCGTCCTGTCAAATTATGCAAAAAAGCAGAATCACCTGGAGGAAGTCGCCTTTCGCTGCATACGCGCTTCCACAGACCGACAGAGACGTAACGTAATACAGCTTCCACCCAGGCTGCGCTCAGGACGCGTCCGCTGGTCCACCCGCTTGCTGGCAGCAGCACTGTGATGTGCACCTGAAGTTTGCTGTGGGTCTCTTAGTAGTACTTTTTTTTATAGTGTCACACATTACATTTCTTTCCTTATAAGTAGAGTAAAATAAAGAAGCAATTAAACCAATATAAAATAGTAAAGTAATAAAATGTCCTTGGTATACCGGACTGAACACGGGCCACACGAGGCAAAGACTGAGAACCCCGATGTTGGCGACTTATTTTGTTTTTCACCACAAGTAGCTGCATGGAGAATGGCTGGAAAGTGCAAAGGTGATGGGTTTTAAGACCTCTGATGGATGCTCTGAGGGACTCAGCAGCTCTGAGGGGCAGAGGGAGCTCATTTCACCGCCTTAGTGGCCAAAACTGAGAACCTGTGGAATTTCAGTTTTGGATCTGGGTGACCTCTGGGGTAGAAGCAGGGAGGCAGGGTTGGTCTTTCTAAAAACGATCCACCGAAGACCAAGCGAGCCGACTATAAATCATTGGCAGATACCTGTCTGAGATTTCAATCCGTGCGAAAGTTTGGCAGGGAGGCCCGAGTCCCTCTCCGGCGTGAAGGCCAGGCGTACACGCAGAACAGCTCCAGCACATTCCTCCGTGTGACTAATTTGTTTTTCACACCTTCTGTGTGCGGCAGGCGGAGTGATGGCCGGTAACTCTACACCGGCAGCAGTAGGACATCTAGGAGTTTACATTTCTGGAGCAAACCCTGGGATGCTGCCCTGCTCCAGACAGAAGCAGGCTGAGCGTTTCCTTTGTTCTTTCTGAAATGGTGTTTTCATTCATCTTGTTCCCAGCTGTGTGCCAAGACTTTGCAAAGTTTAAACCACAGGCCATTCAACTAGTCTGCCTGTTACTGTTTCTATTAATCGGGGCGTTTTGTCACGTTTTCCTTGCCAACCCTTTTCACTTGTATTATGACAAGCGCTGGGTTACATTTTCCATATGCTGCGCAGTCGTACCTGAAGACACAACCGCCGGCGTTGCGAGAATTTGACTTTGGCTTCGCGTCGTACTTCTGCTTTGTTTCACGAGGCTTTTACGCCTCTCGAGATTGGAATTTTTTGCCTCGCCGCGTCCGACCACGCCGTCTTCGTCGCAGTTATAACTTCCCTCGTACCGCGTTACTTCTTAGTCCTTAACCTCCGTCACCCCTTGTTTGCCAGTTTCGCCTCTTATAACCTCACTAGGCACGGGCCCTTTGTAGCCCATCCAGATGACGTAAGGCTTTTTCGGAGAATTAATCCGCGAGGTTTTAGTGAGCGTCGTGTGTACGAGCGTTTCGTTCGGCGGTACTCGCGACGGCCGTGTTTGATAAGCAGAACGGAGGAAAAAGCCGGACGAACAGAAGTTAAAAGTGATAGTTGCGATAACTAACGTTCACTGTCGAAATACGTCCTTTTCAACGGCATCTGGTGATATTTCAACAGAAGAGGGAGTCGGCCTGGAGGATCAGGAGTCCATGCAATTTTTTACATCTTCGGTTTATCAGAATTGACCTCGCCGAGGGTTTTGTCAGGACTCTACTCACCGACCCTTTTGAACTGTGTGTTTATTAAGTTATACCGTCTCTATATTTGAGTTGCACGGAAGGACTGCCGACTGAATTACACCCAGGGCCTCGTGTTTAATACACAAATGAAACATCGTATGAAATCGTAGTCCAAGAATCACAGTCACCCTTCATTTTCTTCCAGGTTTTGGAGCTTCAGAGTCATACGCGTTCCTCCCTCCACCGACTGAGTTACCGAGTAACAAATTTCCCAAAGTGTTTGATTCTTTTTTTTTTTTTTGCTTCCTTCCGTGCCAGTTTAACAGTTTCTTCGCCGCGTTTTGGTTTTGCCCTGCATATCTGCACACCACCTGTCTTCCGCAGAGAGAACCTCTCTCCCACGGACCTCCGTAGACCTTCCTAATGTGCATGAAATCCACGAGCTTGGAAGATGGTTCAAGGGATGAGATGTGCAGTTAGCCTTTAAGTACACAAAATCTTGGGTTCCGTGGTCTCGGCAAGGGAAAGTTTACGGGCTGTTACCTATTTAGCCCCGGACGAGCTACCAGCCGAGGGAAGAAGGCGAAGGCAGTAAAACGGTCGAGCCGCAGCAGAGCCAGGCAGACGTGGCTGGCTGACAAGGGGCTGCGGTTGCACTTTCCGCCACAGACATAAACAATGACACTTACAATTTCCTGCCAGCCTTTGTCTGCAGAGGCAGCGCTGGAGACGCGGCGGGCGGGAGGGAGGGGAACGGCCAGCGGTCGGGCGGGACCCTGCAGCCGTGCGCCTCCTATTATCGGGGGGGTTAAACGTTCTGCGTCGCCCCCCTCGTAGGTCATTCGGCATCAACTGCTGAAATCGGCAGCAACGCTGTCCGCGGTTATTCCGTGCAAACCGTACAGAACAATCTGGTCCTTTAGAGTATTTATTATAAAATGCTCTTCTCTCTTTTTAAGCGTAGAGAAAATCAGGGCTGTTTGTCTGACGTTGTTCTCCAAAGCGACTTGCAGTGATTTACCCAGTTAAACAACGGCGTAATTTTTATTTTACAACATCGGGGTACGTAGCTTGATCAAGGGTCCTACAGCTGGAGACGGGATCCACGCCTGGGTCCTTTGTCTGTAAGGCAGCGGCTCTGATCGCTGTGCCACCTGTGGCTTCCTGAAGAACTTGAACCTTAGGGTTCACTGACACGTTGATGTCGCAGTCAAACTGAAAGCAGGACACGTGTTTTAATGCAAAAAGTACGGGTTTCTTACTGAGAAAAGTCGACGACGTATGAAGACGCAGTAAGTTTCCAGCTTTCGATGCGGTGATGCGTTGGGTTAAGGGGGCTTTCAATGCAGCTCAGGGGTTGTGGAGTTTGCATGTTCTCCCTGGCTTTGCGCCTCTCAGACGGGCACGGAAGAAGGCGACGGCAAACCCCACCAGTGGTCACCTACGAGTTGGAATGGACTTGATGGCACACACACACACACACACAACTTTCCAACTACATAGCCTGGGCTATTTTTGACCTTTCTTTGGAATTTCCTTTTTCAGATTGTTTTTGACATGTTCATAAAATTCCCTTTGATGTGTATGTAGCAGGAGGGCTTCAAGGTTTTGCTACAGGGAGGAGTGTGTTACCCATATGTGCGACACACCACCAGGAACAACGGTATGCAACGGCAAATAAAGCATTGCTGTCCTCCAGCGATTACTGACACACTGATGCTATTCACCAGCTTGAAGGAAGTGTGGGATCTGACAATAGATTGTTTCAGAGGTTCAGCGCCCCCCCACCCATTCTCTTAGGACGTCTCCAGACACCCTCCTTTCCTTCCTTCTCCGTCCGGTTTCTCCCCTTTGCCTTTTCTGGCTCGCAGTGATTTGTATTACTAGTATTAGTAATCCAAGTTGTCTTATGGTGCTAAACACATTACATTACACTTCTGACAATAGTTTACTCAAACATAACACACAGCAATGTAGCTCGCTGTCTCACTCACTCATTTTGAGTCAGCAGATCATCTGAAACGTCTTGGGACTTTGGAAGGAAACCCACATTAACGTTGGGGGAACGCGCAATTCCAATGCAGTCAGATCCGGCCTGAAACCCACGTCCAAACGCCCAGTTCAGGCGCTGAACTGTACCGCTGCCCCGTCTTCTGAATCCTAACCTAACCTCAATGCCTCAGAAGACATCGGCTTTATTTCGTGTCAAAAAAGACTTATAACAAGATCAATGCTGAGGCCCTACCTAGAACTTAAATGGAATTCTGATATCCTAATTCTGATATGTCTCACACCAAGATAGGTTTTTGCTTAAACACACACACACACACACACACACACACACACACAAACACACACCTACATTAGTGATGCTATCATATGTATATGGTGTGCCTCCAGGCAGTTCCCAGCTGATTTCTCAAGATGAAGACAAATGGGCCACATCACACACAAACACCCACGCACACATATGGTGCTACACATATCAGTGATGTGTGCCTCCAGGCAGTTCCCAGCTAATTTGTCTGGGTGAGGACAAATGACCCACTGTACACACACACACACACACACACACAAGGGAGGGCTGGTAGGGAGTTGTGCGAGAGAAAGGATTCAAACTGACAGCAGGGGCGGAAATATGTGACACACGTCAATGGACACTTTACTTACATAAGACGGACAAAGGTTGGAGATGTATATTTTGGTATTGCTCTTCTCTTGTCCCCCTTTCCACTGCACGATGCCTGACACGTTGTTTTCTGTGATGACCGGTGTCTGTCAGTGATACGTTGTCTCTCTTGGTGGTCAGTGACATTGTATGCAGCTGGAAAACGGCCCATGTACTGAACTGGTTCGGCGTAGGTGGAACTGCGGATACCTTTCCGGGGAGCAGAAAAAACGTGATCGTACGATCTGGTTCTTCCTACACGAAGCAGGAAGCCCTGAGCCAGACGATAAGCAGATGTGAAAGTTACCGATTCAAAGCAAAAGCCGTGGTCTGTGGTGGCTGGGGCCTGCTGCTTTGATCTCTCCAGATAGGGTAAAAAGCAGGGTTAATTACCCTGCTTGATGTTGTGTACTTCTCAACCAGGCGCTGGCACAGTTACTACCGTCCGATTCGGACGTCTCCGGGTTGCGAAAGAAGGAAATACCTGCCCTTTGCAGTACTCTGTTTTCTTTTAGCTGGTGCACATTACAGCGTGAGCAACTCGCACAGATTTACCCACTTAGATAGGCGGGTGAGAACAGCTCAGAGATGCTGCAGCAAGAGGTGGGGTTCAAGCCTGGCTCCTTCAAATTCACAGGGTCAGCGCTGCCCCATCTGTCGCTTGGATGATCTATTTTTCCCACAGAAAAGCCAAGGGCTTGAGCATGATTCCCCAGTCGAATATGTGTATATACCGTATACCGGACAGCGGGGCTCTTCTGATGCTGCCACTGGTTTGCATATCTTTATAAGCCGTAAAAATATAAGGACAGTTAAGCGAGGATATGGTGTAGAGAGGCAGGTCTAGAAAAACTGTCAGGTTGTTCGGGTTCTGCAGTGTCTTTACCACAGAGGAAGCTAACGTCCGACGTGTGAGCTTCACGTCGTGGTCTTGGGCTTTCAGTCTGCTGAGCCGCTGGTGCTTTTAGTTGACCTGATGATGGTTTTTTTTAGCCATTTTTCTCGTGGTTTTGACCTCATGCTTAAACTCGGAACTACCGCCTCATAACCGGAATCCATTCTTTCTAATGTAACATATTAGCGATGGACTCGATCTTCTGTGGAATCATACGTCAGGCTGTTTGAATGTTTCTGTACCTGCAAAAAAAAAAATTGTACGTTTGTACCATTTGTGATTTTTAAAAATTAAAATGTTGCAATTCAGTTGTGATTTCAGTTTTGCTCTGTTGACAGATTTCGCTCGCAGTCTCACTGCGTTGAAAACCGGCACTGTGGGAAATGGATGTTCTCTTGTGATCTCTGGACTACTGAGTTGAAACGGAGGTTTTTTTAAATGACCAACACATGTAGACTGATAAGACTTGGCTTGCTAATCTGGTATCTCATGGTGCTGCTATTCCAATGCAGCCCTCTAGACTTCCCTGGCTTTCATGTCTTGGTCATAGAGAGCTGTGGCTGGAGGTTCTTAAGGTACCCATAGAGATGAAAGCCCTGATCGTGGTCTGCCTTCCAGGGCCTCCTCGAGTGTCTGAGAAAATCGTCCACCGGCAGATGGTGCGAATCGGCCGAACCATGAAGCTCCCGTGTCCGGTTGACAGTGACCCTCCTCCCCTCATCATGTGGACCAAGGATGGGCGCAACATCCACAGTGGCTGGACACGCTTCCGTGTTCTACGCCAGGGCTTGAAGATCAAGGACGTGGAGGCCGATGACGCCGGCACCTTTATCTGCAAGGCCACGAATGGCTTTGGAAGCGTCAACATCAACTACACGCTCATTGTCATCGGTGAGTACCTACTGCGCCGTTCTGGTGCCTTGGCAAACACCAGCAGGGTGGTAGCGCTCTGTCGATTTGAGACCTACAGGTCCTGACTGGTGATGGTTGGCTTGGTTCACTCATGTTTTGAGCTTCCAGAGGAGAGTTTTTTTTTCATGTGCAGCATTCAGAATGCTCCTGAGGACAAGTGGCTTTGTTTATGTCACTACTTAAGTGCGGAATTTGTTGCATTTTTCGGGGCACTTATTTATATTTTTCCGTTTGTCTCTGTCCCACGAAGGAAGAACCGTTGAAGTTTTTCTACTTGCTCAAATACGGTTTGACTAGTTATTATAAACAGAAGTGAACCACAGGTGGTCAGAAAGAAAATGCTGTTTACGGTGACAGTTTTGTCTTTTTGCAAACACAAAGTCAACCCGTGCGTGATTTGTTCTCAGTCATCCGAACCGGAATTATCCAAAGTTCAAGTCTGACATGCTGACACAATGCTGCCTGCTGGGTAAAGCTTTCCAAAACTATTGGCAGTAAAAGATGCCATGGTTTATTGAAGTCTTGGTTTCTTTGGAATTCCTTCACTGCTGTCTATCTGGCTGACTGTCTGGTTGTGTCGCTTGTCGACTATCTGGTTGACTGGCAAACGCGGCCTCTGCCTTGAGCACCGATCCAGTCGCATTCGAAGCGCCTCTGCTGCTGAGATGGTGTCGCATTCCGGTTAAGCTGAAATGTTGTTCGGCAGTGTTGCATTCTGGGTAAAGCACTCCTACGTACGACCTGAAGCCACATGCTAGCAAAATATCTGTGTCGTAGGGCCTCCGGGAGACCACATTTCCATCGTTCCAATGCCATCCACATCATAAGCCATTAAAGAGCGTGTGCTGTCAGGTCCTGCATGCTTATTACATGCATCTTTGTAGCTGGTCACTTGATATTCCACAGCCAATATTTAAGTTTTCTTAATTATTCAGAACCACAGCTGTTGGTTCTCATTTCAGCTGTTGTACCTTTTCATCTGAGTTCCAACTGTGACGTTGTGAGCTGCAGAGGCAAGAAAGTCGGGCCTCAAAGGGAGGGAGTTTTCAGTGTGAGACTAAGCTGACTTTCTCAGCCCTGGGTGATGACGTAAGAAAAGAACAGAGATGCCAAAGAGGTAAGACCAGAATATGGAAGAAGACTTGTGGGTGATCTCTTCATCCCTTAATGTTCAGCCTCTATATCCTGAGACAACAAAGGATCTTGTTTCATTCTCCTTAGGCCAGTGGCAGCTCGTGTGAAGGCTGCAGGCCTCCACCAAGGACACATGTACAGCCCCGCTTCAGTAAGGCATCACATCACTCTACATTTTGAGATACTTGGTGTTCATCGTGGAATCTAGCATCAACCTGGGTGACTTCACACTCGCGATTAGACATCACAGCAATTCTGATATCCAGAAGGACTCGGTTACCGTCCAGCTAAAATTTTGCAGAATATGGATGAATTTGTAAGATTTGGAAGATGGGCTTCCTTGTACTTATCGCATTGTCTGTTGTCATTCTTCTAAACCTGACGTTAGCCTTCAACACAGTTCACCGCGCTGCAAAGTCTTCAGCTTCTCTGCTACAGAATTGGACTGGTTGAATTAATACCTTCCCAACCAGGCCTCTGTCACCTGGGAAAAACTCAGTCCCCTGTCCTTGTGTCCTCTCACCAGGCGTACCTCAGCGACCGATGTTGGGACCTATTCTGTTCTCCCTATGTATTCTTAACCCTGAGAAACCACATGATCTCCCAAAGCTCCTCTTCTGAACTTTATGACATCGGTGTCCAAGTCAACATCTCAGTTTCTTCCACCAGTTCTCAGGTCTCAAACCAAATATTAAATTTCCTCTCAAACAGCTTTTCCTTGGTATCTGACCATGACGCAAAACTCAATTTCATGCCATCTTTCTCACTTTTGAAGCTGCCCTGAGTTGGTTGTTCTCTCCTATGTTAACTATTGCATTTCCTTTACATTTTTACTATCCTTATGTCGCTGTAACATTTTATTCAGGGACAGATTGGGGGTTTGTTCCTTGTGCCATGTTTGACTTGCTGTCTCTTGGCGAAATGTAGTCTGAATGTCTCCAACTAGTGAACCAGTCGGGAGCTGATAACTCGTACTTATCTTCCTCTTAGTAAATATGACCCAAGGAGCTGATAGTTTCGATAGAAAGGGGGGAAGGGGGCGTTCAGCAGAAGGGATGGGTCTCTCGTGCTCAGTCACAGCGGCGTGGTGTAGTCCGCTAATTCAACAAATGGATCCAAATAGTCTGCCCAGGATCGTAGCAGCCACCGCGTTTCTAGAGGCTGATTCAAAAACAATCGGAACTCTTCCGTAAACCTGTTACTCGGTAACTAAGTTCTCCAAAATCTGGGGGGGGGGAATCCAGGGTATCTCCACAAACTGGCTTAGACTATATGTTCGTATGATCCTTAGCTACGAAGTAACGCGTTTATGAAAAAGATCAGCTGTTTTCGACCCCCACGCATGAAAAAGTAAAGTGGAAAGGGGGCAACCAAGAGCCAGTTACTAACAACAATGAGTAAAACTAACAAATGTTCTCGGAGCTCTCCTTCTGGAACTCGTCCAGACTACCTATTAGGCAGCGATTCATCTTCTGTCAACAAACACCAGGTTTAGTCTGGTTTGAAAGGCCAGCATGGCGTCCATATTGACAGAAGACCGACAAAGAGGAAACACATTACGGGTTCTCCTTAATGCTCAGGTCAAGCCCGGCTCCCACCAAGAGCTTCTTGGAGTCCTTGCAGAAGTGTGTGCCTGTGCCAAGAACAGATTAGCTGGACTATGGAGGCGTCTTTGACTCCTTTCTCAGATACCCCCTATCTGGTGCTGAAGGCACAGACAAGCGGTGTATTTGAGGCACCCGGAAGCGGCTCTGCGAATGAATGGCCACTTTGTGTCGCTCCGCTCGTCCTCCTCGGTGCCGGACAGACATCGCCGTGGGGTGCCTGAAAGCCTCTTCTGAACGCGCTCCCCTCGATCTGCGGCTTTTTCCAGCCCCCGGCGTCCGCTCTCTCGCAAAATGGTAATTTCATGCGGTTACTACACTACGTTTGCCACGTGTCCCTGTGTGTGGTTTAAACATGACGGCGTCTGAAATGCGGTAAATATTCTGATACAGTATCTCCACTGCCTCCGCGGTTCTTAACCTTATGCTGCAGCCATTGTGAAGTTAAACTAAGCCAAAGACAGTTTAGTCGAAATCAAGGCAAGGCGTGACAGTTTCTAGAGTCACATCGCGGTGGGTGCTACCTGTGGGGGGCAGAGGCCACCGGAGTCTAGACCGTCCCATCTGGAGATGCTGGCCTGGGATAAACCCAGAATCTGGTGTCTGGCTCAGATCTACTTGTGTAGCTCAATCCTGACTAGATGGAAAGATTGTTTATCTGAAGGAGACCAGAGCGACTGGCAACAAGGATGTGGTTTTCCACTAAGACTTTTATCTTTCACCCAAAATGATTTACAATCTTAAGCTGCATGCCCTGATTTACCCGGTTAAATACCGGGGTAATTTTTACCATACCAAGCCAAAAATGGGGCTCAAGCCTACAACCTCTGGGACCAAGAGCCCACCTGCTGCGTGGAGTTTTCCGCTGGTTTGAAGTCTGCACAAACACACATCACACATCCAATCTCCGCTCTACCTGCCTGCCAGGGTGAGTTCTGCAAAACGGTCTCGGTTCATGCCGGTATCGCTCAAACCTCACGAGCGACGGAGACATGAAGAAACGGACCTCACCGTCGAACGTCTTTTGAAATTCTAATCAGGTTAGAGGGGTCACACGATCCCCTTCAAGATGACAGAAAGGCGTTCACACACACACACACCTCACACACCAGTTGGTCGAACCCAAAACAATATCGCATTAAGCACCTAGAAACGTTTGGGCGGTTCCACACTTTCGACTCGGACTCCGTTTAGCGCCAGTCGTGTGGGACGTGGCTCGGCGGGAGTGTGTTCTGCATACGGTGATGCGAACTGCAGACCGTGTAGGTTACCTTATATACTAAGGCCATTTCTTCCACGTGAGAAGAAGAGGTTCTGACAGTTCGGTCTAATGAACCCTGAGCAGAATTCATCCGGCTTCTTGGTGAATTTTGGCGAGGCTCACAAATGTTTTGATACGTTTACGCGGGAGTCGGCTACCAGCGCCGGACACGTACCCCGCCGGGTCAGTCGTGTTGCTTTTGTAAAGAGGGAGACGTTGACACCCCTTTCATATTACAACCCCCCCAACCCCCCGCCTCCGTCACGACTCCATCTCTGCCTACGTTTCGTTTGGGTAAATATTTTGGCAGTTTCACTTTTCCACTCTATTATATGTGATCAAACAAAAGGCCCACTGTGACGGGAGAGGCGGCACAGAAGCCGGGGCTGCAGCGACAACACCTGTTCACAATTTGGGGGAAATGAAAAGGTTTCTTTTGGCCTTTTTCCACGCCTGCATATACATTCTTACCAGGAACACACTCGGCACAGTGTTTGACAAAGCGGGCGGTGCGGATGCCGCCAGGACAGTTATTCCTTTAGCTCCTGGTGGCACCGGCCACTGTGTCTGTAGCAAATGACGGGCAGGTTATGGTGTGTGTGTGTGTGTGTGTGTGTGTGTGTGTGTGTGTGTGTGTGTGTGTGTGTGTGTGAATATCAAAGGATCCACGTGCCCTGGATCCACTGGTGGCAAACAGCCTGGACTTTTATATCTTCCTCCTTCGCGTGTTTGGATTTTTTTTGCTGCTACAGCAATGCTGTGGTACAGTTGACTTCACCAGCAGTGTGTTTAAGACCACATACACTCACCAGCTGGTTTATTAGATACACCTGGCCGTTTACACACAGAACTCACCCCCCACGGTTAGTGAGTCAAACAGTTGAGTCAGTATGTAAAGCATGCAGATGGGGGGGGCTGTCCGGTTTAGGGATGTTGTGTTTAACCGATTTCACGATGACCCGTGATGAGAAACGTCACAGTTTCCAGGCCGAGAGAGTTTTAGAAACCATGGTAAAAGTGTGTATTAGGTGTGTGTGTGTGTGTGTGTGTGTGTGTGTGTGTGTGTCCGGGTCAGCTCCGCTGCTCCAGCAACACCAGTTACCCCTGGGAAAGCAGACGTGCCGTGAAAATGACAGTTTCGTACGATAAGTCATCCACCGTAAATCGTGTCGGATCAGCAGTTTTCGGGTATCTGCAGATGATCGGGGGGTAGAAGAAGACCACAGACGTCCGGTGCGCCAAACGTGGCGGGAAAAACAGCGCCTGCCAAAGACTCCAACCCGTCTGATCCGTTCTGGCATCTGCGCGACCGTGGTCCGTCCGTCGCTCTGGTCACCTACGAAGGTGGAGAAAAATGCACGAACAAACTAGCTGGCGTCTCGACTGAAGCGGCTTTGAAATCTGCGCAGGTTGGACATCTGCTGATGTAGTTTTGTAAGAAGAAAGACCGGCTCAGCGCAGTAAAGTCGGTGCCCAGGGAATTGGTGACAGATCAGCTACGTAGTTCAGCAACTCTTGTTTTCCAGGCCTTGTGTACTTGGCACCGGTGTCTTTAGTCCCTCCAGCAGCTTTAATCCGGTTCAGAATGGTTCACTACAACAGGCATGAAATGGGAACTTTGGACACATTTTTCTTCTCAGAAAGAAGAGTAGTCTGTAAGTTGCCTTTTAAAGTTATTACTGGACATTGTTAATATTATGACTAACGTTTTTTATTTTTTTTTCGCAGCAACGGGTTTAAACACCAGTTAAACTTTGTAGTTCCAGTTTATTTTTAATAGAATTTGTTCTTCTTTTTCCGCCGGCGACGAGTCAGCGGTTTGAGAGCTCGCCGGGGGTGCGTAATACGCGGTGTAATGTCGCGTCCTTCGCGCCCTTCAGGCGGCGATACCCCTCCTCACGTCTCCTGCCATCCGTTTCCCGGCTGTGGAGCCCAGTAGTGAAAATCGATACAGTATTAATAAGACAGATGTCTTACGTGGCCTTTTTCAAAACTAAACAAATGTAAAATTCAGCTACGTATTGCCGTGTACTGCCCAGTTTCAACTTTTTTCTTATATTTTATATTATTGTAAAATATTGTTCAAATGCCTAAAATAACAGTGGATAAAGAGAAAGCGCTAGTAGAAGTTTTACTGCACTATAAATATTTTAATGCGAGCATGTTAAAGTGAATTATTAGTGTAATTCAGACAGACAGACAGACAGATAGATAGACAGACAGATAGATAGACAGACAGATAGATAGACAGACAGACAGACAGACAGATAGATAGACAGATAGATAGATAGATAGATAGATAGATAGATAGATAGATAGATAGATAGATAGGCAGGCAGGCAGACAGACAGACAGACAGATAGACAGACAGACAGACAGATAGATAGATAGATAGATAGATAGACAGGCAGACAGATAGACAGACAGACAGATAGACAGACAGACAGGTAGACAGACAGACAGACAGACAGATAGATAGACAGACAGATAGATAGACAGACAGACAGACAGACAGATAGATAGACAGATAGATAGACAGATAGATAGATAGATAGATAGATAGATAGATAGATAGGCAGGCAGGCAGACAGACAGACAGACAGACAGATAGACAGACAGACAGACAGATAGATAGATAGATAGACAGGCAGACAGATAGACAGACAGACAGATAGACAGACAGACAGGTAGACAGACAGATAGACAGACAGATAGATAGACAGANCAGATAGATAGATAGATAGATAGATAGATAGATAGATAGGCAGGCAGGCAGACAGACAGACAGACAGACAGATAGACAGACAGACAGACAGATAGATAGATAGATAGACAGGCAGACAGATAGACAGACAGACAGATAGACAGACAGACAG
>UFQX01005289.1:0-65441 GCA_900497675.1 Arapaima gigas | reverse complement strand
TGTCGTTATTGTTGATGCTCTTTGGTTTCTCCAGATACACAGATGGTGAAGGGACTGAATATGGTGAATATGCTGAAATGGAGGTAACAAAAAGAAATTAATAAGATCTAACTCCTTTATTTTTTAGTGATTGGCAAATTTTTTTTCTGGTATGCTAAAATATGAAAATGTGCAGCAAAAAGGTCAGGTACAGACTGGACACTGTAGATGTCAGGTCCATGTATGTGTATTGTTAGATATTATAGAAGTAACAACCTGTGCAGATACTGATTTTCGCTGAAAATTCTTTTGTTTCCTGGGTAATGTTGCATGTGTATGTTTGGCCTTTGTTCCAGTTCTCTTGATCCACTTTCACAATGCTTTTCACCATGAAATTTGTATTTCCATTGTTGATGCTCTTGAACTCCTCCCTGACAAAGTTGCTCGTGATGGTTTCGTTCCCTTTGGTCCACAATAATGTGAAACCTTTGGGGTAATACCCTGACAAGGTGCACAGCAAATTCACATTTTTCTCATTGTCCATACTCATCCACAGTGATTGTTTTGGTGTCGTTTTTGTGGGTGCTGTTTCATATTCTGAAATGCAGAAAATAACATTACCAGTCAAAATTTGTCCCAAAACATCAACTGTTCGCTTTTGTGTCCACAGACTGGCAGAAATATATAAGCAAATGTAGAGGTAAAAGATTTGTCAATGTAATAAACAACAATCACGTTGCGCACCTTGATTTGACAGGATGTATTGTACTGGTACCCATACTTTTCAACAATACTACACTTGGTCAGTAGATGGCGCTACGCAGCAGTGAACACATTAAAGACACAGCGACAGTTCTACTTGAAAGTCTTCGGGGTTAGTTTATTGACTTTAAAATGCATATTGAATAAAAAAATGATTTTGCAGTAGGGAAAAATGACGTAATATCTAAATATTGCTGGATATTTAACTCCATCGGTGTCTTGGATGTTTTTGCTTATGATATAAATAGCAAATATTACATAATCAAAGACATTTGTATAAAAAATAAAATACTCATAAAATGAAGCAACGACAGGGATGAGTGGGCAGAAGCCGCCTGCCTTGTATTTATGCCGATATCGTGTCTTATATGTATTTATATATGCGTGTTTTATGTACTCGTACGTTTATTTCGTTATTTTGTTAGATATTTGTCGGTAAAAACGTTTTATACATTTTTTGGAGAAAACAGTAAACATGTTTACTACATTTTTGTCTTCTCGCATGTAACATTTCTGTCTAGCATGTAGTCTAAAGCAATTTGTTAAATAACCCAGGCAGTTAAACTGTCAGTACAATTTTGCCACTACAGATTCATATGATAGTTAGTGAGTCATAAATTTATGGAAGTGTTCGGTTCTATTTGAATCACCTTATATACCTTATGTAAAGAATCGGTTACAGGAGGTTTTTAGCTTCACGCGTTGAAGTTAACGTCGATTTTATGTAAGACTTTATAACTGCGAAACTATTCTTAGTTTTCTGCGTCATTTTCATCCCTCCGGCTTTCATATGTCTCTTTGTACAGCATTTTTCTTATTGAAAAGGATGAATGACATGAGAATAAGAGGCTCATCTGAACTGCATTTCGCATAAAGGGGAACTAACCTGACATTTAACCAGTTTTGTTTATATTAAATAAAAGATATCGTGCCCGATCTAAATATGAAATAAATTACTAAATACTAAATGAATTTCTAGCATGACACTGGTAACACACTTTTTGAAAAGTTCAGTTGCATTTTCTGTAACTGTAGTCTTGGTTTTGTTTCACGCAACAGCTTTATGTTTGCAGAAAGCGATACTATGTTAAGTCGCTTCAGGTTCGGTTTTGACTGAGAGCCGCTTAAACGTCAACCTCACCTGCACAGATATAATCGTATATTTTAAATCATATCATCGGCAGTAAATCCAAAAAATAATAAATAAAATGACGAGTAACAAAACGACACCACATTCTTCGTAATGCATGCTATTGTAATTATAAAAATATTTTTTTAATTATAAAAAACTATTTTTTATAATGTTTACTATTATATCACATCATGTTGTGCAAAATCATTATGCTCTCATATTTTAAAATATTTCTCATCTTTCAGTGCAACTGAAAGTGACCTTCGGAGCTCTTGGTCAACGACATGTCACGGTCCTCCATAATACTACAAATATTTAAAGCACNAAAAAACTATTTTTTATAATGTTTACTATTATATCACATCATGTTGTGCAAAATCATTATGCTCTCATATTTTAAAATATTTCTCATCTTTCAGTGCAACTGAAAGTGACCTTCGGAGCTCTTGGTCAACGACATGTCACGGTCCTCCATAATACTACAAATATTTAAAGCACGTTGCGTGACCTTTTTAATCGTGAAATGTAGCGAATGAAAGATTTCTATATAAATATAATAAATATAACTAACCAGTATAATAAGAAATGTAATACAAAATTGGTTATTATGGGTGATGAGTACAAAAATGACACTATCCATCAGTACACACAGAATATAAAACAACAGCAATTACTACTAGTACTTCTACTACTACTACTACTACTACTACTACTACTACTACTACTAATAATAATAATAATAATAATAATAATAATAATAATAATTCTACGGCGGTAGTCCAATGCACCTTACAGTGACAGATGCGCAACGTTTCGTAAAGTAGTTTCCGCATTTTTGCTGGAGTAAATCAGTACTTTAAGTTATCCTACAGTGTGAGTTCATGTGTATAAGACCAAACCTTCACGCATCTTTTTTTTCATAAAACAATTAATGTAATATTTATTGTTACATATCGCCATCTTGCTATCAATTGCTATGTCTTTCATTATGGATAGGAGCTTCAGTACGAACTCCATCAATAAAGTTACATTTTATTTAACATTTAGTGAAAATATTTTTTTAAAAAAACCATTCGGCGCATCTCTGTACCGTCTCACATGTACAGTTAATGCAAATCATTTTTGCGGCATTTCCGAGAAGTGAAGCTGCAGCCTTTTGAACCGTTAAGCTGGTGGCGTTTGGTCAGTTTTGCCATCTGCCCGTGGTGGGTCAAATGGAAACGGTAGTCAAAGCAACTGAGGGCCCGGTCACGCTCCGGGGAGCAGTGGAGGAAAAGTTAAATAACAACCCGGAGCCGAAAAGGGCTTCTGAAAGCTGAGAAGCAGAAGTAAAACTCGAACTCAGGTGCAGCTGCATCTCACTGGGACACCGCAAACAGACCTCCTGTGGGCCCACCTGCACCAGTGGCCTACAGATTTGCATGCCCCTTCCGCTTTTCTCTTCGGTGCTTCTAAAATAAAACATATAACTTATGTTTATTCTGCTGCATTAAAATGTCTGTGTGAAGGCTTTAATAAATCAGTCTCTTTAAGGCCATGAATCAGCGCGTCAAGTAGCAAAAATAAATGCTGAGACTCCATTACTGGTATATGGGAGAGTGCGGGTCAGTTTTAGCAGACTAATAAACATTGCAGTTTGAATTTTGGCAGTGAATAAAGGGTACTAGCAGATACTGTTGATGTTCATTATATACATCTTTAATAAAGGGTCACATATTAGGCGTTACTGCAGGTACCGCACAATATACAATATTGGGAGCGCATCTCAGGCAGAGAATCTGCTGTTTGAGAGATTATGTAAAGTGTCGGTTCTCCAGAGAGCAAAACCGGAGCCGGTGCTTCTAACAAACGTGTTAGGGAAAGTGCATATTTACAAATGCTTAAGAGTTTTATAATTTCATATCGCGCTGCTTTTTGTGTTTATTTGAGACTAAAACTGTACCCTCAGCATATTTCTACTCATACTACTAAAATCGTAAATCAAGTCATTTGCTGTGAATACATTTTTTTGTGAAACTAAGCAAACTAAGCCCATTAAATTCTTTCATCAATGAAATTTGCTGTTCTGAGTTGCAGTCCTAAAACGACACAATTTTGAGAATCAGTCATTTCTGGAACATTTTGCAGGACAGCAAAAAGCCATGGTATTACTGTATGTTGTTACAGTGAATTCTTCAAATAAAATAGAAATATTGCGTTATCAGCATCAATAAATTCACAAAATGGTGGAACCTTAAGGCTGACAGATGTAATTTGACTAAAGAAAAATTGTCATTGTTATTACCATTTTCATCTGTTTCAAATACGTATTCAGTTGTTCTAACGCTCTTTGTATGTTGCCTTGTAAAAACATCATTACAATATACTTTCATTGTCATGAAAACGTAAGAGTTTATACTGTCCCAGACTGCTTGTTTACAACTCATTTCAAACATCTAACACTGTAGGTAGATGAGACAATTGAATTTCATATGTGGACATTATTTAACAAGTGGCAAAATTCAGCCATACACCACATAACCCTTAAAGTACATTTTCGCATCCATGTGCCCTTAGGCAACTTTCAACCCAATGCAAACAAGCACTACCACCACCAAGGAGGCAAAACAAATATGTAAGTTCATACATTTTCGCAAGCGGCATAAAATAAATTAAATGTGTCTGAAAGCCATTCAAAAAATAGTTTTTAAATCAATAGAACTGAAACCAGTATTGCTGATTATCATTTGTAATCTGCTAGAACTGAAGAAGGAAAAGTTTCAGCAAATTTGAGCCAATAAATTGTTAACAGTTGTGTTAAACTTCATATTACTTTCTACTCCGTTTTCTCCGTTTTGGGTAGTAAATGCGCAAAAGCCCCGCATCTGCGACATTTGACTGTTACCGCGGCAGCTCTTCTGCTAGCAGTATCAGTATCTGCTGCCACAGAACAAAGTGCAACACGTTATTTCTGCAGTTAGAGTCACCTTGTGATGGAAAAGGATCCAGCAAGGTGCAACCTGGGGTCGCTACTTAATTAATCCGACAATTCTAAGATCAATGAATACATTCAGTTTTCATATAAAATGGGAGGAGCACTTAAAACACACTTGCAAAGAAACTCATAATCACACCCATAATTAAACTAAGATTTAACTGCAGTTCCCACCAAAGCAGTATAGTGCAAATTAATGATATATATAGTATATGAAAATAATGAAAGAACAAGCAGTTTCTGATATTCCGTTCTTCGGTTCCCCAAAGGGCTTTATAACATCCAGCATTAAAACGTTTTTAAAATCACCACGACTAATAGCGTTTATTTCAGCAAACAAAAGACGACAAAATGCCAGCAATGTCTTAAGTGAATATAGTTTATTTGAAAAAAGGGCAAATGGTACACATAAAAATATTTATAATTGTGAAAAACATTGTGAGTGGACATACATAATGATATATTATTGAATACAAACGCTAGTAAAGTAACAACACAGTTATTCACAGAAAAAAAAAAAAATCACAGGATCGCACACATGCAAAATGAAGCCATTGTTTGTACTGAAATGATTAAGTTGAAGTGCTTCTGTTCTGGATTCTTCTAATCAGTCTTTCATTTTACCTGAAACAAGAAAAGGATGTGAACTTAAAATTATAATTGTCATTTTTTTTACACAAAAAACCAAGAGGCTGTCCTTAAGCCAGTAGAAATTGTTGGGTCCCAAGATAAAATGTACAGTAAAAATTGCTACCTTTGCATGACTCTCAGAATATCTCGCCCAAGTGGAAAAAATGCCAAAATAAGTTTCATAAGTAAATTCTCAAGCTAAAATATTTAAAGCAGTACCATTTAAGCTGTAGCATATTTTTAAAGCTATTTTCCACTATTTTCCATCTGAGTTAATACCCAGGAGGGGCAGCCTCAGACCTCCAGAGGTTTCTTTTTCTCCCTTGCCTCCTGGTTGGGAGTTTTTTGTTTTCCTCTCCTCTGTTGCCGGTTTACTGTTTTGCACTTATATCCTTATACCTACCTTTATAAAAATAAATTAAATTGAATTGAATATTTTTTATCTTATGATTATTTTTAAAAAAGGAAAACACTATTGCTGTGATTATTGTGTTTTATTCTCTTCACTACCATATTGTACGCATAGCATTCTCTTTAGTTTATGACTATTGTTTATAATGCCCTTACAGTTACATTTCATTACAGGATCCACTAAGTTACACTGCAAGTTGGATCACACACTGCTTTCCTTCTCTTTATTGGAAATGTGCCTCCACTTTATGAAAAAAAAATATATTTTGAACAACAGCATCCTTAGTTTACTTTATTCACTGCAATAATGCAAAATGTTTAATAAGTTTACTGATACCTACTACTATGCATAACATAACAGTAAAAGCAGCTTCTACACATATTTTCACTTCAAATACTGAATTTTTCACTGTTGAAATAACTATGAATAAGTATGGAAAGTTATCAAGTACAGTAGTAATCAGATATGAAGTGTAAACAACAAATTTAGATGACGGTTTTTGTTTCTAATAGTGCTACGTTCTTGAACTACTTCATTTGTTTTTGCACAAAGTGCATACTTTTACAGTGCAGTCAAACTTTTTTAAAGTATTAAATGTTTTTAATACTTTGCAAGTGGATCCAGCAAAATCTAAGGTCACCCCAGCTAACACATGAAAACTTTAATAGGTCTGCATGCTTTTCAGTGCTTTAATCATGACAGTAGTAACTACATTTTTCTTGTATTTCTTAGTGGAAAATATCCTCACTGTACACCAGTTCACCATAAGACACAAAAAAACTAAAAATAAGACACTGAAAAACTATAAATACACGGATACAAGTATCAAACTTGAGGCTCTGGGTGCTGTTATTGTGCATTCGAACCACAGCTATATTATTACTATATCTCATGATGGCAACACAAACCACCTGGAGTAAAATTTTCTCTTTTAAGTATTTATAAAACACATAACATGTTGACTGTGAGTTTAGTTTGCTCTGCTGGTCACGTTGCTGTCAGTGCTGTGGTGCACTGCTGAAGGGCATACTTAAAAAAGCATCAGCTTTGTATGGTTGGGCAGTGAAGCGTGTAATGTATTCACTTTGACATGCCCAACACTCCAGACAGGTTTAAAGTTTCAAATGAACCCCCCCGGGGGAGCTCAGATGAGACCAGGGCCATTTCATCTTATGAAGGGGTCAAATATTTTATTGTGAAGGATTGCACTTTTTTTTAAAATTCATAGGATGCACAACAGTATAATTTCATTTAGCCTTAGCCACTGGTTCAGCTAGTTTGTATATTACAGTGCATGAAAATCATCACTTATTTGGTCACACTGTATATAAATAATGTCTGACGCAATTAAAAATTTTTTAAAAAAACTATTAAAAAATCAAAAAATTATTAGGCTTTTGACAGCTCAAATTTTGTAGGGCCTGAAGTCCCACCATGACATTTGAACAATAAAAATGATTTTATGCACAAATGTGTGCAGTTTAAGATGTGTTCGGTAAAAGGTTACTTAAAAAGAATGTGACATGCATGTGGAATCATGAACTGGAGAAATCACAGTTTTTGGCTAAGAATGTGAGCTCACCCCCCATGTATGCCCCCCCAACGGTACGTTGGTGTATTGGTCCGTGTGAACCATGAGTGTTACTTTTTGTAGGAAGCCTTACCTTAACAACAGTCGCTCCAACGCTGTAAAGAAGACAGAGGAGGAAGAGGAAGACAAAGGCAATGACAGTGTTGCTTGAGTAGTCACACTCTTCTTCCAAGGCGTTGCCATCAGTCTCAGTATAGTACATGGGAATTAGGAAAACTGCAAGCAGAAAAAAGCACATTACAAATGACAGTCACACCCTTCTTTGCAAATATAAAGATATCATCTGAATATCACAATGAATGCCATTTTAAAAGATTACAGTGTTGCAAAAATTAAAAAAGGGGCTCTGAAAAGTCACAATATCTTGTTATTTACCATCTTTATTTTTGTTTAATGTAGTACCAAAAAATCTATATTATCAGTATAATCGTATTTTACTGAATTTAAATTTATTTCACCATGTTACTCATTTAAGCTGCCAGTTAATTTTTACGTTGCCTCTTTCTGCACTATTTATTAGAACAAACTGACCCGATGGATGGACATGATTATCCTTTGCTTTAAATGATATACCCCATTTAAAATTATAGCCCTCCATGACAGCTGTAGTTAATTTGCAAAATTATGTTTGGAACAGTAATGAAAAATAATAAAACAGTGCAAAATATAATACTTTTAAACACATATCTTTGATTAATTCAACTGTGAACATATGAATAATTTTAAATTTTTAACATTTTAATCTATTTTAACATTTGTTTACTTTTTTGTCACTTTACATTGTAATCTGGCTCAGCACTATCACACATGCACGCAAGCACACACATGCATTTACTCATACATTTGAAAAGCAGATATATAAACCTTTAAGGGTTAAAACCTGCAACCTTCAGGACACAAGCCTGGCATCATTTTGTACTGTAACACATGCGTGAATGTGTCACCTTCAGGCTCTTCAGGTGAAACATTCAGACCCTCAGTAGTTTTAGTTATCTTAAACAAATGTTTAGCAAATATTCATTAACATTGTCATTAATGAGAAACGGGCTAAACCCAGGCCAGAGAAGTATCATTTAAATCAGTAAGTTGACCAAAGTATGATATCATGGTATTTGGTTAATTATTCATTTATAGATGTTTCAGGCTTTATGCGCCAAACTTCTCTGCCCAGAATAACTATTTAGAAATTGATGCCCAAACATTTGTTCAAAATGTTGCAAACTATCAATATCTATCACTGATCCTCGATTCTATATAGATAAACCAAAAGTGAAGACTAGAATATTTTTATGATGGGATAAGAGCAGGATAACACATAACATGATGGCCGGGGCTGCAAGATGAATATTACAGGTTCAGTTCCCAGGAGAAAAACTTCTTTTTACCTTGTAGTATATTTTTTAAAAGTAATAACAGTTCCACAAATAGGCATGAATGGGCAGTGCAGGCAATTTTGGACAAAGCGTCTACTGTGTCACATTATACTAGAATAACTGATGCCTTTTCTCCACAGTGACTTATAGTGTAAAACAATGCAGGATTTAGTTACCCTTTTTACAGCTCGCTAATTTTTGCTGGAACAATACACGGAGTACCATAGGGCCTACACCGGGAAGTGGGATTGACACCTAGATCCTTTCAGTCCACAGGTGTGAAATTTTAACTGAGATTCTGCAGGTAAATCAGATTAATTCCTTTTTATTCTTCTGAAACCACACAATCAACGTGAGAACTAATGTCTACCTTGTCGTGTGGTCTGTCATGTACAGTCAGTGCACAACTGACATGATTTTCTGCTAATTTATTATGTTCTAATTTTAAACACCTGAGTTAATGTTTCAAAATCTGGATTAATTTTGTTTTTAACTCTTTTAGGCACACTGACCCTTACACTACTGCTTTCTCAGGTGACCCTGACTTGGTAAGGCAATGGCCCACATGCATCTGCTGCTATTTTCTTGGCTTGCCTCTGATGAACTGACTGGTTCATCTAACTGATGGATCCACTTTGCCTCCGGGACATGGACAGAGAGCCACACGACACAACAAACAGTTACATGATGTGCACATACATGTCACATATAATGGACTTCTGCAAGTGGTTACAGTTGCTGTGCATGGTAGTATGTTCACAGGAAAAGTGTCTTGTTCTATAAGTCACTGGCATCGCACAAATTATATAAGAACTGTATGAATGTGTCTTAGCTGTGATGATTCAAATTCATCATTTTTATTTACTTTTTAAAAAGAGGACTTTGCAGTGTGAATGTGAAGTACATTCTCTGTATCCAGCTGGAAGAAAGAGATGGTGCAAAAGACTGTGTGGTGTTATCGGTTTGCCTGCGTTCACTGCACACATGGTACAGACGTTTTGCTTTATTTACTGAATTTTTTTATTGTTATTTTCTTTTTGCATTTTCATGTCAAAACAGAAGCAAAGACAGACCAACAGACAGACAGTGCATTTGGAATGCATTACAGTTACAAAGGCACAACAGACAACACAACAAAACTGGTACAATTAGGCCTTGCAGGTCTGGGGAATATTGAGGCTGAGGTTCACTAGGGTCGGGTTCTTGGACACACTGTCAATTGCTCTGACTATGGTTTTCACTAGTTTGGGAATAGTTTCATGATTGACAGCGCAGCTATACACGGTTCCGTTCTTCCACTCTGCTACGCTGATGGTCAGCTGGCTGTAGACTGAATAGGTTTTTCCTGTCTGAATCAAACTAGTCGTACTGAACTTTTTCCTATCCAACAGCACATTGTTGGCAAGCCAAGAAATCAGCACCTCCTTGGGGTAGAAGTCTGAGACATAACAAGTCAGGGTCACCTGGTCTTTCAGACTGTGCTCTGCTGGGCCCATTATATAGACAGAAGGGGCGGTGTATTGTCCTCCTGAAAATACATAATTGTGGTTATGAACTGTTTTACATAACATACCAATGAAGAAGGAGTAGAGCAAAAAAGCTTGATGCAATTTCTCCTGTTTTCATAGCTTGGTCAGCTATTTCTTTCATAACCTCTACATAATAGCCTTTAACAAATGTTGCATTAATAAATAACCAAATTCATTTTACTTTACTTTTTTAAATCACTGGGTACAGGTAAAACAAAAATAAATGCGAAAAGGTAAACTTCTGTTTGACTAGTATGGTCATTAGATGTGTTTCAAAGAATGTCATACAAGTCTATAATCAGGCTACATTATTTGGTCTTTGAACGGTTCCAAACAAGGTAAAAAAGCACATTAATAAACAATAATTAACATTTTGGCAGGTAATTCAAGAATAAAAGAATTTTCAAAAAAAGTAATGCAATGTGCCAAAGTACAAATATAAATTGCATTAGCTTTTCTTTTAAAACTACTGTTCAATGCTATTGGAAGACAAATGGTTTTTGAGAATACTTATAATATTACATTATCATTAATTGTTGCTGCCTGAACATTAACTTTAAGAGATATGGATTATTAATACTATTAAATAAAAGGGTCTCAGCACTAACACATAAGAACTTCTATCATGTATAATCTGTTCATACTGAAATCAGAAACTATTTAAGTTAAATATGTGCTGTTACTCAGTAATTTAATAGTCTGTCTGTCTGGAGGTCTCACCATTTAGTCTCACGTAAGACTTTTTCCTTGGAAAGGTGAATTCATTGTGGTCGACGACGCAAAAAAATTCTGTGCTGTTGCTCCACTCCTCGTAGCTGATTTGGAGACTGGCGATTTCAGAGTTCCCCACACGTTGTTTAGTTGATGCCAATTCTATCCCATGGCTATTCTGCCAGGTAATTTCGTTAAGCTCGTTCAACAATCCAGTAACATTGCATTTTAGTATGACCCTGCCATTCATGAAGAATTCTTCAAGAGATGGATCCATGATTTCGAAACGAACTGAATCTTGGCACTCTATAAACAAAATTCAATGTGACACAAAAAGAAAAGCTCCAGCGGATTTGGGGGCTTCATGTTTGTACAGATATCAGAAGGACAGAGTATAAGAACAGAGTGCTTTGAAGGAGAATGTAATAATACAGCAAGTACTGTTTCTTGTACATTTCAGGTAGAAAATGCTTTTTAAGAGCAAATGTGCAAGACATGAGTTACCGGTTAAGAATACACATTAAATACATGAATAAAGTATTTTACATACCAATTATGGAATGCTTAGTCATCTTCTCCACTGTCTCTTTCTTGCCTTCAAATTTACACTTGACACTTGTTTCTCCCTTCCAATTCTTCTGGTCAAGTTGCAAAAAGCTGGTTGCTGTGTACGTTTTAGTGGGTTTCACTTCGGTCTCAGGTATGGTAGTGATATTTTCCGTCACCTCCTTGTCGTTTACAAACCATGCGAATTTGTGATTTTTAGGAGCAAACTCTTTGNTTCCAATTCCTCTGGTCAAGTTGCAAAAAGCTGGTTGCTGTGTACGTTTTAATGGCTTTGGTCTCAGGCATGGTAGTGATATTGACCAGCACCTCCTTGTCGTTTACAAACCATGTGAATTTGTGATTTTTAGGAGCAAACTCTTTGGCCAAGCAGGCAAAAGTGGCTGTGCCATTATCTTTGATTTCATCTTGGGTTGGTTCCAGAATGTACAGAGTAGGGGACTGATGGAACTGCTCTGAAAATGAAACACAAATACAGAGATGTAAGCAGAAATATGAATATAATCAAAGAAGGACAATAAGTTTCTGGACTGATTTGTAACCCAGTTCATAACATATATTAAGTGATGTCTGTATGCATGTATAGTTTAGTTTGTATGAAGAGGACGAAAAAATGCTGTAGAACGAGGGTGAATTAGAACTGAATCACTTTTTCAAACTTGTTCTGTGAGGAGATGGTCAACTGAGGGATTGCAGTCAAACCTGAATTTGCAGAAATGAGGGGCAGAAACTACAGTGACTGAAAGCAAGCAAACACAAAATGCAATGTTCTTACTTGTCTCGGTCTCTAGTTCACATATATTCAATACATAGTTCAATATATATAATAATATTTTTAGCACTCTTCAACTATTAGCATAGCTCTAAGATGTGAGATATCAGAGAAAAGTAAAGCAGCCTTCTAAGGATTTTAATCCTGCAGAGCAGAGTGCTGATTTTCAGTCTGGAACGATCTGAAGATGTGTATGTCAGCTGTCACATACCCTTGCTTAAGTTCTTGTTAACAACAACAACAGCAACAGCAACAGCAAAAGCAGCAACAACAACAAAAATAATAATAATAACAACAGATGAAGTGCATGCAACCTGCATTCTAGGGGAATGTTGTGTTGATACTATGAAGTTTCTTTCTACCTTCTCTGCATAAACACGTGACAAAAATCTATTCATTCTAATATGCTGAAATTATACGTGAGGGAATTGAAGAATTAAAGACTGGTAGATAATAGATATAACAATTATAAAATCATAGCTCAGATGAAGTGGCAAAGATGCTAAGAAGGTAAACAAAAAGTAGAAAGAAACTATGAATTTAGCAAGTTAAGGTAGGATCTTAGAGTGAAGGTTTTTCTTTATGCCTTAAGATTATGAAATATATAGTGGAAAACTTCCTCCAACATATGTCTTTGTTATGTTAGAGCTGTCAGTGTTTTTCAGTTGCCACCAAAATCAGGGCTGCAGAATATACTGACAACCTGTTATGTACATTAATACTGAATAGTGATCCCTACTCCCCGCACATAATCACACTTGACATAAACATCTGATACATGCACATTATATTCATCCTTGTTCCTTAACCACTCTTCTTGATCAGGGTCACAGGAATCCAGAGCCTATCCCAGAATCACTGGGTCCTAGGCTAAGACTATATATCCTGAATGGAATGGGATGTCAGTCATGCATGCACAACAGGAAATATACAGTAACCAGTTAACCTGAAATACATGTCTTTGAACTATGGAAGAAAACCAGAGCATCTGGAAGAAACCCACACAGATACAAAGAGAACATCCAAACACTACAACGACTGAGCTGGATTTGAACCCACATATGAACAGCCCAGCTACTGTGTATATTTTACCTCTAACACAACTTTCAGTTTAGCTGAATTTGTAAAGTAGGTGAAAAGAAATCTCACTGAACTGTTCTTCATTCAGATTAGTTCACTTATATGCAAAAAACATAGCCATATGTGAAACTTAAACATAATTTGCCTCATCTGAACAGAAGTAATAAAACAAATAGCAACAATCCTACCGTGTGGCTTTACAATTCCCAATATGACAGTAGAATCAAAATTTGCTGCACAAGTGAACGATTTCTGTTGATTCCACTCTGATGCTTTGACTTGAGCCTGAGTCACAATCGTGTTCTTTCCTTTCTGGACCTCAGGGTACTGAATAATGTCCTGGAGTGGCTTGTTTTCGCTGTCAAACCATTTGAAGGTCACAGAGGAGCTCGGGGAGTATCCAGTAGCCAGGCAGCCAATGGAGATCAGGCCCGATCCATCTCCAGATGCACAAGACACGAGTGGAAAGACTGTGGGTGGGGTCTTTTGAGCTAAGGGAGAGGAAAAACAAAACCACAAGGACACTGTAAATAATCTCCTAGCAAAATGTCCAAAGCAAGCAAAAAAAATACATAAAATCATTTATCAGATGTGCTTCTCCATGTAAAAATCAAAGCAAAGAAAAAGAAGAGCTTTAGATACCATTGCCGNACAATCGTGTTCTTTCCTTTCTGGACCTCAGGGTACTGAATAATGTCCTGGAGTGGCTTGTTTTCGCTGTCAAACCATTTGAAGGTCACAGAGGAGCTCGGGGAGTATCCAGTAGCCAGGCAGCCAATGGAGATCAGGCCCAATCCATCTCCAGATGCACAAGACGCGAGTGGAAAGACTGTGGGTGGGGTCTTTTGAGCTAAGGGAGAGGAAAAACAAAACCACAAGGACACTGTAAATAATCTCCTAGCAAAATGCCCAAGCTATCAGTGACCAACTGACCTGAAACAGCGATTTCAAAGCAAGCAAAAAAATACATAAAATCATTTATCAGATGTGCTTCTCCATGTAAAAATCAAAGTAAAGAAAAAGAAGAGCTTTAGATACCATTGCCAGTTTTTGTCTGATATCACCTTTTTCCAGACACACATTAATCCAGTGGCCATCTATATTAGTTATTCAGTAACTTGTATATGAATTCCGATACTTTGACAAGAGACCACCAAAGTGTAAAAAGACATAATATACAAAAATATGTACACCACCAACAGTCCTACAAAAGCATTATCCCCATCAAGGAGAAGGCAGAAAAGTTCACACCTTAAAATGATATGATATGCACGTGATAAATCTTTCAACCATTTAAAAGCAGGACACTTGGGAAGTTAACTTCTGAAAAGTAAACATTTAACAGTGATGGTCTTTTTAGCTGCTTACCTTTGTACATGAACGTGGATTTTTGTTAAAACATCAGAAATTCAACAGTTAAACTGCAAGTAGTAACAGATGCTTTTCCTCAAAATAACTGCATTTCAAATTAATCTTTTTTTTTTTTGCCAGAATGCAGCTGTTTACACACAGTTACCCAGATTTAAAAACGTAGTTATGAAAAAGTGAAAAACAAAATAGCCAACATAAAGTTCATTGAATAAGTCGCAATTAAACTTTCAATATACTGAATAAGTCAAAGCCGTTTCTTTCAGAGAATCAAACCCAGGAGGTTTATATTAGTCCGGTTTTTTGACATTTTAATCTTATTATTTGTTTCTCAATTATCATGACTGTTACCCACAAATTTATATTAACTCTTAACTTGTTCCTTGCACGAAAAGATGGACACACGGGTATGAATTTGTTCCCACAATACAAATATTTAAGCGTTACGAGGTTTCTAGCTCTTGCAGTATTAAACATTTTATTGGTTTAAACTATTCCACACGTATTTTAATTATCTATAAGTTTAGGTTGCCGTTAAAACAGTATTTCATCAGTATATTAAATCCTCAAAATTTGACCAGAACATTAATTTTACTGACAGTTGCACTTACTATTTAGACTAAATAAGATTAAATAAAGACTAAATAAAAATGAAGAATAAAATAAAAATAAAAAATAAGTATTTAGTCTTAAAACAAATGCCGATTAGAACATCGTTCCGACTTTTTTTAAAATGATTTTCTGTTACATTTTTACTGAAACGAAACACTGGTTTTTAAAAACATTTTTAAACAGCACACTAGAAACGACAGTAAAAAAACAATTTCTAAGAATAGTTTAAAAGTTACATTTTCTATTTATGTGACTGCAACAATTACTTCATGCTTGTACACATTTGCGACCAATAAGTTACAGTTCTGTGTAAAACTTTTAAAGGCACAATACTGCGACAGTGACTGTGTTTAATATGCTACCGCCGTACTTTGAACAATTTACACTTTTTATCTGCCAGCAGTTTTTCAAACAATAAAACTACCACTATTAAAAATAATTTAAAATTACACTCTCAAATTGCGATTTAGATAAAACATTTTGAGAACTTACCAGAGGACACCGTCACTGTAGTCCCAGATCCCCAGTAGTCAAACCGCCAAGCACAGTAATAGATTTACTGTGTTTTGCGGGGTAAAATACGGTTTTCGGTTGGCGGCACAGATTGCGGCGATTTACCTCTAATGCGCAATTTTACTCTTACTGTAAAGTGATTCAAGGGGCTGTTTCTGTACACAGCCGCGCCACAAAATCTCCGTTTTAAAAGACACAAGTACTCGAAAAGATTCCGAAAAAATTGTGAGATATTGAAAAGCGTGGCGAACTGAAAGGGATGTCTTACCAGATGTGACGGTCACCAAGGTGCCTTTTCCCCAGTAAGCAAAAGCATCGTCACAGTGCGCGACTACAGCGTGCGCCACGTACAAAAACTTTTCAGAAAACTATATGCGCGGTTGTATTTTCTGTTACTGAGGTGGCACTGGACAAAACGAGGATGCTACAGACTTACCAGAGGTGACCGTGACTTGGGTCCCTTTTCCCCAGTAGTCATAATAGCACAGTCCGCTATTGCAATGCTTCGACTGAACAATAACGTGATCTGACGCTGGTCTCGTTTTTACGAACAGAATATATCTATTTTAAACGTTCCGGAGGCCTAAACAGGTTTTTTTTTAATGTTAAGAAGAGTGGCAACTCATACCCACCCCCAAATAAGTGCACAAATTATTTTAAGGAAATAAACGACTTATCTACAACATAACAGTCAGTGATTTTCCTTACCTGAAGTGACAGTGACCAGGGTCCCTTTTCCCCAGTAGTCAAAAGCATCGTCACAGTGCGCGACTACAGCGTGCGCCACGTACAAAAACTTTTCAGAAAACTATATGCGCGGTTGTATTTTCTGTTACTGAGGTGGCACTGGACAAAATGACGATGCTGCAGACTTACCAGAGGTGACCGTGACTTGGGTCCCTTTTCCCCAGTAGTCAAAGTAGTAGCACAGTCCGCTATTGCAATGCTTCGACTGAACAATAATGTGATGTGACGCTGATCTCGTTTTTACGAACAGAATATATCTATTTAAAATGTTCCGGAGGCCTAAACAGGTTTTTTTACTGTTAAGAAGAGTGGCAACTCATACCCACCCCCAAATAACTGCACAAATTATTTTAAGGAAATAAACGACTTATCTACAATATAAGTCAGTGATTTTCCTTACCTGAGGTCACAGTGACCAGGGTCCCTTTTCCCCAGTAGTCAAAAGCACCCCAGTTACACAGTATGTTGTCGGTACACAAAGCAATACGTAAAACATCGATAGATCATATTGTCCCTGATCGAAGACGCCGTAGCAAAACAATGTATATCGGGACTGTTTTCTCCATTGGAAATAACAGAAAACTTCCACAACGTGGGCTCATGTGACACATTTAAAGTACTGAAGCAATTAAAACAGAAATATTCGCAAAATACAGAATATGCTAAGAGTTTTATCGAAACAAATTGTGCAAGCCTGATCGCATTTTGAAGCAAATTTGTACCAGATGGCACATGGTTTGACACAAAAAGTTAATCGGATTGGTTTTTCTCACCTGAAGTGACAGTGACCAGGGTCCCTTTTCCCCAGTAGCCAAAAGCTTCCCAACCACAGTATTGTAGCACTACTGCAAGTAATACTCAAAACTTGTACGCTGTACAGAAATCTTAATGTAGAATTTTAAATATACGAGTTCTTAAACGTGAAACACGAAACGCGAAAAAGACGAAAATACGAAATTAAAAAGTGACCTGCAAGCTCCATCAAATGAATAATCTCTTTAAAATTAGCAAATAAGGCAAAAATCTTTACCAAAGTATTTTGATTTCAGCCACTGGTAGATGGATAGATGTTTGCAAGTATATACATTTTTGCAGCGTAGCCTAATGCCTAATTTTTGATATTTTAAGCCAAAACCTTCATGTTACATTTATGAACAAGTGCAGTATATACTAACAAATAATCAATTAGTCGTTCATTTTAAAGCAAAATGTTTTCTTAGATAGCATGATGTAACAAAAATTCATATATTAAACAAGTCTTTCTTACCTGAAGTGACAGTGACCACCGTCCCTTTTCCCCAGTAGTCAAAAGCCCAGTTACACAGTATTATGATGGCACACTGAGCAGTGCTTAAAATGAGTAACTTGCAGAGAAATTTCAACGTTTTACTACTTTTCATGACTTTTTTTCTTACCTGAAGTGACAGTCACCTGGGTCCCTTTCCCCCAGTAGTCAAAAGCAGCATAACACCATAATATGACACTGCACTCAACCTATACATGTAACATATACACTGCTTCCACAGCCCTCACGCTGCAATTCAGTGCCTTTTTTTTAAGAAACACCACTTTTATTTATTTCCTGCTTGAAACATTTAAGAAGATTCAGCCTCTCCCAAAGAAAATGAACTAGATACAGAAATGCTGACATAAAAAAAAATTCATGGTTTCAACAGCGACCAAAGTATTTAGAAATAAACTACATCTTTTTCCTCCCATTTCCATATGCTACACACAAACATATAAGCAGATGTTACATGGCGCACCTACCTGCCTGTTTAGCTAAACTGAGGAAACTGAGGAAAAATAGCTTATTGAACATATCATATATGCAACATTACAGTATTACATTTTTCCTTACCTGAGGTGATGGTCACAAGAGTCCCTTTTCCCCAGTAGTCAAAATAGCCATAACTCACAGTATTGTCAAATTATGATGGACCAATCCTAAAACCACACCAAACAGTTCTAGAAACAGTTCCAGAGGTAGGCCTCTATTTGGGGTTATAAGCAACTTTTCGAGGGCTGCTTTATTTGTAGAATAAATATGCAAAATGTGTTTTTTTTACAGTAATCCACATCTAAACTACAAAAATTTCAGCAAAGCTGTTTTTGTACAAATATTATTATAACTTAGTGAACATTTGAATTGTCCTGCATTTTCAAGTGCAGGTTAAAACAAATTAAAAATATTCTTTCTTACATGTTGATAATATTGGAATAATTTGTGCTGTATTTTTATTTACCTGAGAACTCAACTCAGTGGTGCTCTCTAGACAAAATAACCACATTGCTTCATAGAGCTCCTCTGTTCTGGTCTGGTGCAAATAATATAGAAGCCTATAATTGCATGAAAAGATGTTTCTTACCTGTAGTTACGGTCACCAGAGTACCTTTTCCCCAGGATGGAAAAGCATAGCTACACAGTAATGTCCGACTGCACCCAGCCTACTTTTACACATACTCTTACCTGCCTTTGACCAACAAAACCTTTCCAAAAGTGTTGACATCCCCAGATATGTGGAACTCTTAAACATAGAAACAGTTTTAAAAGTATTTTGAACTGTAAAGAATTAAAAATATAATTACCTGAAGATACAGTGAGAGTAGTTCCTTTTCCCCAGTAATCAAAGGAGTAATACCTGCCCATGGCTAGTTGTGTTATGCACAAATCATACAAATATTGCATAGGGCACAATGAAGGGATGCATTTATTGCCAGTTCTTTTTCCTTAGTATTTAGTGTTTTTGACTCTTTCTTGTTAGAGACCCATAAAAGTCATTTCAAAGTCCTTTCAGCCAGTGATTTATATGTTTATTTTACATTTGCTTAAATTAATGGCAGTGACAGTGTCATTTGCAATGACCAAGTTCCTCAGGCCTATGCTCAAAGGACAGCTGCCAGAAATGGACATAACAATAGGTCATTTTGTCCCTGGCCCTTCAAAATAATTGCCCTTCCAGATTCTCAAAAACTTTGAAATAAATGTATTTCTTGTTCATTGTGGAATAAAAATGAATCTGGGCCTTTGTTTAAAAAATTAATGAAAACTGGCCTGTCCCCATTTCAGGGGCAAAAACAAACATTGGAAATGTTCCTGATTCACAGAAAAACCCTACACAAGAGTTCATAAGCACATGCTGAGTCAGGCCTTTCACAAGTTTGTCACCAGCCAGAGTTGAATTGGTTATATCAAAACAGCTGTTTGCTGATAAAAACATCCTACAAAGGTTCAGACAATGTTTCCTGGCTGGAAATATTTAGTCCCCGGACATATCCTACACCCAGTGGCTACTTTATTACATAGATGTGGCCGTTCACACATACAGGTTGCCTCCACAGTCAGCCACGTGCTTGTGGCTCACTATAAGCTGGCAGGGACAAAAGAGCTGGGGACTGTTCAAATTAATATTGAAATGGGTAAATCATCCAATGTAAGTGACCTTGGATGTGATCCCTTATCTTCTCAAAAGCCTCCAGTGCTTCCATACTAACTGGCTTGTTTTGCACTTTTAGCTATACCTTTCTCAGGGGACTCTGTTTTTATTCTTTCCTCTTTTTGAGAGCAAATCAATCACTTCCTGGGATTTTCCACAATCTAATTCCACTAAGATGGCAGCGTTTTTATTTCACTTTGATGGCCTGCACAGTCCCCAACTTTTGATCCGATAGATCATCTTTCCAAAGACGTGGAACATGATGTTAGCAGAATAAATGTGCAGCCAAAAAAATCTACAGAAGCTGTTTGAATCTGTCATGGCAGCATGAGGTGAGAACTTGGTGGAATTCGTCCAGGATTTGTCCCTGATGGTAAGACTGTAATAGCCAAGGAAATGTATTGTTGGGGTACTGAAGCATGGTCTTATTTCCTGTACAGAGCATAACAGAAATGTCAGTTTACGGATCAATGCTTTTACAAAAGCCTGTAGGGTGAAGAATTTTGTTGTTTTTCATTACCAGAAGAACCACTACTCTGCAGCGAATGGTTATTGGTACCTGTTTCCTGTCCATAGGCTTGAATATTAAAGTTTAATGTATATTTTGATCCAATTCTAATACAGATTACAAATTTAGATTTGACCCTTTAAAGAGCTGGTCAGCCCTTAGCCATATTTACAGGTGAAAAAGAGGGCTGACACCTCCAAACTAGACATCCCTGGCTACACGTTTCCATCCAGGACCTGCCACTGGAGAGAAAGAAAATAAAATTGCACAAATGATTAAGAAACCTAGTAAAAACAGGAGCTCTGCAACAGAAAACAGAGAGAAATTATAAAAAATGTCAGATAACCAAATGAAAATAAACTCAGCTCTTATACTACATTTTTGAAGGAGTGTCAGTCTCAGTCTTTCAGATCCGCCAGAAAAACTGTAGACATCATGCAAAGTTCTAGGACTGGCTAGAAAAATAAAATCCTGATAGACTGCACAGTTCTGAGGGCCTTATCAAACTCATGTCTCTTATAGTAGAGTTCAGTCCATAGATGAGTGTAAAATTTGCTGATGGGAGATTTTAAATGTCGTTTTGCATTTTTTTGCTGCACCTTTTTATGTTTTCTTTGTCAGAAAGGCACAAAGTAGCATCAAAACCATATGAGGAAGGTCCTTGGATGACTGTTCAGGTCAGAATTAGGAACAGGGGGTTGATAAGCGAAATAAATCTCAATGGGAGCAGAACCAGCTGACAACCAACCCAGGGTCACAGTTTCGCTTGCAGAAATAGTTTCAAACAACCATTACCTTCAGCATCCTCAGGCAAACCCACATTTTTATGTTCCATTTTTTCCAGTTTCACTTCCTGCAGCACTTCCTTCCGTTCAGTTCTACTACTGCTTCTGTGATTCTTCTCATGTACTGATCCTGTATTCAACCTGGTTGAAAAGAGTGTTTAAATATTCTCCACGAGTTAAATTGGCGGGTTTTGTTTCTGCAGCCACATTGAAAGAGGAAAGTTTCTTTCTTCTAAACTTCTAAAGTTTCAGCTGTAATGGCATCCAGCTTTTAAGGGTTAGCTTCCAAACTGATAATAATTCTCAATTAAGTCTCTAGATGACGTGATGTTACCAAATCTAGGGTGAGTTGGAGCAGCAGGCCACAGAGCTCCAGCATCATCTCAACAGCCTCCAGTGCTTCTGTAATAACTGGCTTGTTTTGCAATTTTAGTTATACTTTTCTCATGGGACTCTGCGTTTATTCTTTCCTCTCTCTGAGAACAAGTTAAAGCAACAATTTGGTCAACCTTGTTGTTTTCAGAGTGAGTCAAATATAGTTAAATGTAACATCTCAAAATGAAATGAAGAATGCAAAATTACAAAAGTGATGGGTCTCAGAAGAGGAGAGAGTTAATATGGCCATCTATAGCTTTGTTTTAACCCATAAACCCATCTTAAACAAAAATAGGTTAATACACTACTGAATAGTATCGCTTGGTTCCTTGGTAACTGCCAAACTGATATTTTTTAATTGTTAAATGGTAATGAACTTTAAGTAAGAAGTACAAAATGCTTTTTGCTCTTCTCCACTCAAATGCTTCTCCTCTTCTCTGTTTGCTACCTGCATTAGTTTGACACAAAATTCAAAGGCTACATTTTCATATTTCAGAACTGATTCTGGTATATTCTAGAAGTAGGTATTTAGCCTTCAAAATAGCAGTACATCCAAATATTTCTTTGGAGTGATATTGTCTGTCTCACTTTCACCTTATCTAACCTACTCTTAACTGCTTTTTCAAGTCACAGCAGTTTGAGGCCTGTCCCTGAAACAGAGCACAAGTGTGCCCTGGGTGGCATGCCAGTCCATGGCAGAGTAGATAATAATTTCAATAGCAAAAAAAAAACCTTTCAGCCATGAAAAGGAAATGTCAGAAAATTATATTTCATAACCTAGGAAGACTCCAGACAGAACAGTTAAAATAAAATTTACAGTGAATGACACATTGTTAGTGCTGAGAGAGGAAACACCTGCATACTGGCAACCAGTGCACCAGCATCTGTAATGGTCATGTTATTTCACACACTGAGAAGGATAAGGTTTCAGGGACAAGAAAAATAATTGTATTGAGTTGTGCAATTATATTAGCCATAGAAGGCAGTTTTAGATCCTGCTTTATACAGTTTTGCAATATGATTATAACAGAGCTGGATGGCACTCATGGCTGTAAATCTTTTTTTTTGTGATACACATAAATGCAGTCAGCCTGCTTTATACTCAGTGTTAGGTATGTATATGAACAAAAACATCTCTAAACAACAAGAACATCCCTCAGAATCTTGTTTTGATCATAGAGTAGAATCATCATTTACCATAATAATGACTGTAAACCAAAAAAAGACATAAATAATGAAGAATGTGTTGAAGACATTTGAAAAGCTAAAAGGCAAATGAAAAGCAATTCCTACTAGTTTAGAGCTTGAACTAATACAATGCATATAATTCTCTTAAAAGTTATTAGCATTATAAATTACCTTTGAATTGTGATGTGAATTAAGTTACTATTCATCCAGGGATTCATTTCCAGTCAGTACTTGTTCAGTGGTAGACTGCGGTGGTCTCAGAAATGTTAGAGCGTAAAGCACGCTTCACCCTGGTCTGAACACCAGTCCCCTGCAGGTCTGTGATGCACACACTCATTTACTCACACTTACACACACTAAGAGCAGTTTAGAGTCATCGGTTGACTTGGAACGCACGTCTTGGGACTTTGGAAGGAATCCCATGTAAACACAGGGAGAACAAACAAATTCTGTACAAACCTTTGTTCAACACAAGAAAAGTGGTGACTGGTGAGGGATAACAGGGAGGGACTCAGCACAAATGAAAATTATCCAAAGTCAAACATTTAGTTGTAACGCTACACCGCACTTCTTGTATGTAAAGGAAGCATTCAAGTTTCCTATGTTACGTATTAGTATTTTTTACAGTTGGAAATTTATCTTTCAACCCATTGCATTATGATTTCTGCTTGTTTAATCTTGTCACCATCTCAGTTGCTAATTTTGCTGTAGAAATATAAAAAGGATTTCTCAGTGTTTATAGCTACATTTTTTGATTACTGGAATGCAGAAATTCATTATCCCCAATTATCCTTAAGAAATCTGAATAAATCTATTATGTGAATTCAAAAGTTAGTTATTATGTTCTGCTGCAGTGCATTGTGCGCTACTGTCTGCTGAGATGACAGAAGGTTTTTGTATGGGAGTAAACCACTGTGTCCCCCACTCCACCACACAGTGATTCACCACTGTGCAAAAACCCTTTGCCCTTCTATATGTGCAAAAGATGTTCTGTGTCAAACTTCTCAGTATTCAGTCCAAATAAATACGGGGGCTAAAAAATTGATGTATACAATCAATGCTGCATATATATCAGTAACAGTATTAGGGTATTAAAGACAGAGAGTGACTTTATTGGTATGTTAAGAAGTGAAATGCTGCTTAAAAGTAATAAACTGAATAGTTGCTGAAATTAGAATACTATACTTACTGTTTACTACTACCACTACTACTACTACCACTATTACTACTACTACTACTACTACTAATAATAATAATAATAATAAAATATTGATAGATAGATAGATAGATAGATAGATAGATAGATAGATAGATAGATAGATAGATAGATAGATAAAAAGATTTCTGCGATACTGCTTTTCTGAAAAAGCAAAGAAAAGCTGGAATGGACAATATATTGAATTATAAAGAAACAATTCCGAAAAAAACAGTTTGAAAGGTATTATGTGTTTTAAACATCCACTCATTCTAAGCTTAAGCTAAATCAATAGATGTAGGATATGGTCCTTTTTTGCGTAGACTGTGTATATGTTTAGAAGTAAGAGCATATTAGAATGTTGCAAGTTACCCCTTTCTTCACACAGTGCGATGATGCTTTGTTACTGTAGTGTGAATTTATGCTGGTTAGAAGAAGTAGGAGGTTTTTGTACTAAACTGTATCACTGTGGTTCCAGCTACCGTATATACACACTAACTCACGCCCTCACAAAAACTGTCCACAACAAGCAACTGCAATGGGATATGACTATATTACACAACACAGTCTTCTTCTTCTTTCAATATTGATATTATTGAACAACAACAAGAATAAAAAAATACTTTTGTTCTTTTTCTTCTTCTTCTTATTATTATTGTTGGTGTTTGTTATTGTTATACAGTTTTTAGTAATCTAGATTATATTATGAAGAACAGGCACCAGTCTGACCAGATTAAAAGAACACGACTGTTAGCTTACAGTAATTCAAATATTATTATTTCTTTTTTGATTTACTTGCATTTAATGCTAATTTCACCACAACCAATTGGGCTCCTCCTTCCTGGAATTTTAAGTAATAACTGGAAATCTGAAACAGGACATACTTTATGTATCTCTGATGAACAAAAGCTGGTATTTCTTTATAGCACATAATTGTAGGGCTATAGCCATTCTACAGCATTTCCTAATTATTAACACATTTTAACTTGGTTTGTTGCAGATATTGTAATTTGGTGCTGTGCTCAGTAATCCAATCTGGCCAGAAACAGTTACTTATATTATATACATGCATGCTTGTAACCAGGGGATGGTGTAGGTTTTTGTACGTCTCTGTATCAGTGTGACCATCCCTGGTTACACATCGACTCACATCTTTACAAAAACTGCCAACTGCAACACAGAACATGAGACGCTTTTCCCATGCGATTCATGGAATTTCAAAAATCTTCTCATTTCAATTATTATTATTATTATTATTATTGAAATATTAATCTAACTACCACTACTATTAGTAATAATAATAATAATAATAATAATAATAATAATAATTTGTAGTAGTAAAATGGTTAACAACAATAATACAATTTTAACACATTTACTGGAATATTAGTTACAGTTGAATTAATTACATAACAGTAATCAAACATTTGAAGTATAGAAACATAATCAGTACCAATACATGCACTCCAGTCAGAATTTTAACGTCTCTTTCCTTTTTTTCTCACTTTTTATGCCTGCTTCTTAATGCCCAGCACCTCGCAAAAGTATTTAGACTCTTGACAACATCAAATACAACAAGAATAGAGAAAACTGCACCAAGCCAGTATCAGAACCCACAAGACACTGGAGCATAAAGACTTGGTGTTACAGTTTCTGCCAAAAGCATTTGCACCAAATACTGAGTTCCAGCATTTAAATACTTGTGCAAATAACATATTTCAGTTTTTTCTGCTTGCAATGGAATAATTGCAATGGAAAACTCACACTTATTTATAAAAAAATCATTTTTGGTAAAATTACTTTGAATTAAAGTATCACATGGAAAGAAATTTTAAAGCATAATTTTGTTTTTCAGTACAATTGGTGATTTTGTCAACTGCTTGAATACACTGTGAAGCACTGTATACAGTCTGGTGAGTTTCTTTTAAAATGTCTTGATCTGCTGTGCATATTTGGTCAAGTGGCAAACTACTTATTGTTATGCAATTTTATGGTCCAGGCCAACCTCACTTTTATCTGTACCAGAAGGAAACCTCAACACACAAACTATGGTGCTGCTGTTGGTTTTAGTTTGTGGTTTTTAAAACAGTCTGTTTGAGAAGGAAACATACATTTGCTCAAGTTCCAATGTACCCTAAGTGTAAATGGTTATCTAGATCTCACAGCCACAGTGTGATGTAATGAAACCAAATGATAAATAGAAAAATGAACTGAAACCAGGGTGTACATATTATCATGAAACACATTTAAAATAAGACAGAGTTGAAGCAAAGTAGAAACTGACTTGGACACAGAGGACACAAAATATAAAATATAATAAACTGCAAAACAAGCAAACAAGAAAACAAACAAATAAATTACAAGTTCCAACAAATGAGCCTGATCACTGCAACAAAGAACATATGAGCCATTCTGTCCACAGTACCATAAAAGTAGTTATCCCAATAAAAAATAATTCATGTTCTTATAAAAGCTTCAAGACCCCATAAAACTTCTAACAAACTAAATTTTCATGAAAAAATCTAGGTTCTCACAAGTGGTACAGTGTAGGGATATAGTCTTTAATGTAAAGCAACAGTGGCCAGGGGTTTTTGTAGTGAAGTTTATTACTGTGATCCCCCATATATCACAGTGCTACAAACCCGGACAAATACCCATTTGTTTTTAATGTATGGTTCTATAAACTAAAAGACGCACTTATGTTGTACACACAGTATTTATTAACTCTGTAAAAAATATAAGATTACAGTATGAACATTTTTGATACACAATTTAGAAGTAAAATACAATATTATAACAAAACAGGATGTCTTTTGTAATTTATGTCATATTGCTGTTATTTTGTTTTCTCATATATTTCATTGTTATGCACAGGCTAACATGGTTAATGTGCAATAATACCACATTATTTCCAAAAGCAATTCAGCTAACCTAACAAATTAATTTGTTACATCATTAACTCATTGTTTGTGATTTTAAAAATGTTACTTTGACATAAACTCCCTACCTTCATTGTCTCTGTTATCTTATATCTCTGCAGCCAGCAGTCACTGAAGAAATTTCTTGTAATTCAGAATTTTAATCTGTTAATTTTTTCCAGTTACAGCCTGAGTATTCAGCAGGGCGTTCCACATATAGGAACTGCGAAATATCAGCAATGAGAGAAATTCTTTTAGTGTAGAGTGCATCCAAATACCAATGAACTGACAATTTATATCTGGCAGATTAAGCGGAATACACTTTTTTTGCAGTTCACTCTTCTGTTTGGAATGTGAAGAAGCTGCAAACCTACAGCAGCTGAACCCTTTCCACAGCTTACTCTGAACCTGCAATGACTGTTGCATTATTGTTAGTTATTTGAACTTCTTTCATAGTTGTCTTTTAGTGGCAACCAGGCATCAGGAAAAGGAAGAAGGAAACCGACTGTTAATGTTACTGGGAATCGATCTTCTGAAAACTTATTTACATAGTTGTGTGTTCCATTTTGTGGAGAAAACGTGCCAACCGCTGAAAAATGTCAGTTTATCATGTATTTTAATATATATTTTATATTGTACCATTTCCAGTATTTTACCTCAAATTTAAAACTAAAGGACTTCAACAAACTACTATCTGCTTCCTAAAAATTTAATTTCAGTGAATAATTTACCTAAAGCAATGATAAGAGGTACAATTCACTGGGCCATCTGACCGTCTATGTGCAGCTATGAAAGTCACTTTGTTACTAATGTTAAACAGTATTTTTCAGATGATACGTGCAGTACAGTACATGACCCTAACGCTAACTCTAACCCTAATCCTAATCCTGACACTAACCCTGGCCCTAACACTAACACTAACACTGAGTCTAACCCTGATCCTGACTCAAACTCTAACTCTAACTGTGTAACCCTGACCCTTACACTACCTCTGACCTCTGACCATGATCCTGACCCAAAATATAACCCTAATCCTAACCCTGACCCCAAACCTAACCCTAATCCTAACCCTGACCCTAACGCTGACCCTAACTTTGACCCTAAATGTGAACTCAAAACCTAACCGTAACNTAATCCTGACACTAACCCTGGCCCTAACACTAACACTAACACTGAGTCTAACCCTGATCCTGACTCAAACTCTAACACTAACTATAACCCTGACCCTAACACTACCTCTGACCTCTGACCATGATCCTGACCCAAAATATAACCCTAATCCTAACCCTGACCCTAACGCTGACCCTAACTTTGACCCTAAATGTGAAACCTAACCGTAATTGCTAAACTTAGCCACTAATTTTAACCCTAAATCTGGAATGATGTGTTTTCCTTGTTTTAATTCACACAAATATGTTGGGAGGAAGATACTGTATAAAGTTAAATAAAACTGAAGTCCAATTTCTATCGGTTATCCCAGACCTTAGAGGTGGCAGCAGATCCAATCCAGTGTCCTGCAGTATGTTCTTAATAACATCATATGACAAAATAGACAGGAAAATAGTATCTATATTTAAAATATTATTGCAATTCATACATCAGTTTTCATCCAACAGTTCANACCTAACCGTAATTGCTAAACTTAGCCACTAATTTTAACCCTAAATCTGGAATGATGTGTTTTCCTTGTTTTAATTCACACAAATATGTTGGGAGGAAGATACTGTATAAAGTTAAATAAAACTGTAGTCCAATTTCTATCGGTTATCCCAGACCTTAGAGGTGGCAGCAGATCCACTCCAGTGTCCTGCAGTATGTTCTAAATAATGTCATATGACAAAATAGACAGGAAAATAGTATCTCTATTTAAAATATTATTGCAATTCATACATCGGTTTTCATCCAGCAGTTCCCACCATGCCTAGAAATATCTAGTGGACAAAGGTAGACAAGTTTCAACGCAAAATATGTTTTATATTAAAGTGTAACAAAACTGTATGTAAGACCATAAATAAGAAGTATGAGTTTGGCAGTGACTGAAGGCTGAAATAAGAGGCTGATGCGGGACAAACCTCGGGAAGAATGACTTCAGTGTGATGTAGTGATCTGTGTGATGTTTTTGTAACAGGCTGCATCACTGTGCACTGTAGCCATAACTACTGTAACTATCACAGTGATACACAGCTGAACAAAAATGTATCTGAAGGCAGGCCTGCATTGGTTGTCTTCTGAGTTGCTGGTTCCACACATGTGCAGGAGATTTCTTTTATATACGGGGAATATGAAATTCATGTAGAAACTTCAAAGATGAGCGCTGTGTTTTCACTATTGTTGCAGCACTTTTAAGGAGTCAATTGCATTTCACTGAGTGGCCCTGGGATTATTCAGCCTTGGATCTACAAGACTGCATGTGAATTCTTTTGACAGGTAAAGAGGTTTTTATGCACAAATGTGGCTCCAGATGTCTGTTGTTTTTTGACCAGTGACTAATACAGCTTTTCATAGTCTGTAGATTTGTTTGGGAATGTGATATTTACAGTGTATTTTCTTATACAGCTTAAATCTATAGTATGTTTCATTCATTACTCTAATATACTTTAATACATTATTAAAGGGAAGTAGCACCATAGAAAGGACAGCCATGTCTTTAAGTTAATAACTGTGATGAAAAAATGTTACTAAATCTGTTGAAAACATCAAATACATAAATGGAGCAAATCTCTAGAACATGGACAGGTGCTTAATATTAAAGGGAACAGAGTAGTTTTGCTGAAATGTTGACTGTAAATTTAAAAAAGCTAGAAACTTATCCAATTTCCAGGGATTAGTTTTAACAAGAACAAAATCAAGAACAAACAAAAAACAAACAAAACAAAGCAAAACATCAACAACAACAACAACAACAACAACAACAATAATAATAATAATAAAGCACTACATTTTTGTACAGCCATAAATCACAATGCATTCCAGTTAGTGCAAAACTGCCAATTTCTCAGCAGTACTTACAATACAGTGGCCTTTCTCAATCATTTTACTGGTATTAACACTTTTTTAAATAAATTCGTAGCTTTTATTGTAGGTATCCATTTTTCAGGAGCTCAACTGAAGCATATTGAACAACATTTGAGTTGTATTAAAATGTTACAAATACTGCACACACTGCTAAAATCATATGAAATGTATAGTTATACGTTTGACATAAATATTTTTCAGCTTACATATTATATTTTAAAAAAATTTGTGAGATGTCTATTGAAATCACTTTAATTATAACATAAGAAGGGAAACATCCAAAATTATTACTTTTATATATAAACTGAAGTGTGATTTTGTAATGTGGAGTAAGTGGAGAGTTTAAAACATAATAATGTGACTTGCACAACAAAACATCAAAATTTTATATTTTCTTAGCAGGAACAGTTCAGTGTATCATGGAAGAACAAATGGTGAGTATTGTGGTTCAAACAAACAAATAAATAACTAAACAAACAAACATTATCACTGACCATTGACCTGAAATTGTGCACACAGACTCGATGATGGTGGTAATGAGTTAAATAAACCTGTTATTTTTATAAATAACAACCACAAACACAGTGTTGTGAAATCGTGGTAAATGAGACTGTAGTAAACATTTGTAGTGTTAGGACAGTCTAGGCTTCCACATAAACAAAATAGAAGAAGTAGGGACATAAATAAAATCTTGTGTAATGGTGCCTGAACTGACCACATGCTTTACATAGATACATAGGGAGGTGTTGCTTTGCCCCCTGGGTCTTCATGTACATCGGTACATGACAGAAGAGCATGAAAGAGTTTTCTCCAGGTCATTAACTTACCAACACAGGTGTGTCTGTAACGTTATTTGTTTGTAAATCCAACCACAATGTTTCTACAATTTACTGTAGGCTGATGAATCCCATAAATATTCCAAATGTTAGTTAACTTCTTTTTGGTCACCAGCCCTCACAATCTCCATACACCAGTTGTAAACACTATGAAACTGAGGTGAATTAATCCAGGCCCACGTCCCTATTATGTCCAGCTGATTTCTACTCTCAACAAATGGCTGGAGGAAAGTAATGTTTGAAAATAGACTAAATATGAATATGTGGTTAAAAATAAATACATGGTACCATAAAACTTTTGTAATCCACTTCTGTGTCTTTTGCCACAAATAAAAAAGCTTGCATTTTGAATTAGGAAGCATTAAAAGTCTATACATCCATTCAGATTTCCATGTACAGGTGTGACATTTTTCTAATTTATTTGTTTAGCCTTTAAATAGACATCAATAAAGTTGTGAAAATATATTTTAGTTTCTCTGGATTACTCATCATTTAAAAGGCCAGTCTTTGTGGACTTCGAAAATACATTATAGTGCAGCACTGAAAGAAAGGAACTGATTTTCTTTTGCTTTATTCAAAATACACAACTTTAAGGAAAGCTTTGTCTGATTTCAATAAAATGGGTATAACAGTGTTATTCACATTAAATGGGCACTGCCAGTACCTTAGTTATTGTTAAATTTATTCAAAGATCAATGTCACCTCCTGGAGACCTCTGATAAGTGATGCACAGTCTAAACTATGTTGTTTGCATGTTCCCTGTGCGGGTTTCTGGTTTCTTCTTACAGTCCAAAGACATGCTTTTCAGGTTAACTGGTGATCCTAAATTGCCTTTAGTGTTCAACCTGAGGAACAAATGTGTTTGTGATTGGTGTCCCATCCACTCTATGCAGCTTTTTTCGCTTCCTGTGCTTCTGAGATGGGTTCCAGACCACAGACCTTAACCTGAGCGCAACTGTGTATTTTAAGAAGAAATATGTCCTATAAAGTGTGCAAATCTCTCTCTTTTTGCCAGCGCAGTCTGTCTCTCAGACTTCCCCATCCGCTGACCAAGACAGCTGGGCTGTTCTGGCTGGATTATTGTGCTGTGTCTGCCTCACCCTGGTTCACTGTACCTCTTTTGCACAGTAATAAACTGCTGTGTCCTCCACTTTCAGGTTGTTCATCTGTAAGTAGAAACTGCTACTTCCATTGGAAGCAATAAATCTGCCCTGTATTTTTGAAGAATAATACTGGTTGCCACTGTTTGTATCGTAATAAAACACAAGCTATTCCAGTCCCTTCCCAGGGGCCTGGCTGATCCAGCCCATCCAGTTGCTGTTCACATCAAACTTGCTGACATCACATTTCAACTGGAGAGAATCTCCTGGTTTCCTCCAAATTGACCCAGGGTTATGTATAAATAAGAGCTGAGAGGTGCACAGTCATTTAATCTATACACATTACAGTACTCAGTACAGCAAGCAATGCAACAATTTATATAAGATCAAACAGTACCTGCTACAAATGCAGGAATGAGTGCCAAACAAATGATGAATCTCGACTCTCCCAGCCACAGCTCCTATGTTTTCACTGTCCACAACAACATTAGTGCATCTCAATCTGTTTATTTGTCCTGGCTGGAGTTTAAATGTGCTCAGCACATCACCTGACATCATCATGGTTTTGCATAGAGCAAAGCTGAAAAAACAAATAGTCTTGTGTCTTCCAGAAAACACCACATTCTGACCATGAATTTGCTGAACACGGATACTGGATATTTCAAGCTTATCGACATAGTTTATGTGATTCAGTTATTTTAAAATGCTATATTACCAATGTTTTATTAAATAAACTTCTACAGTCTGTTCTCAGAAACTATAAGAAGTATTAAAATAACAAAAATGTGAAAGATTTGTGAAATTAAGATGAGCACTGAAAAATTCATCATGTGTTAAAATATCTTAACAGTAATAGTAATATGAAATACATTTTTAGATTAGATTCTTCTACTGTGTGGATTGATAAACATATAAGTCCCTGTAGTAAAATCATAAGCCACAGGACTTTTCATCTCATGTGAGCTTCTCTTGTGACTTAAAACACCTGCAAAAATCTCAGTAGGAGCTAGAAGACAAATTAAATATTATGTAGATGTCACGTTGCAGAATGCAGATGTGCACAGACACAAAGCGAAGGACTCTGTTTAATTGCAAGGGTTGTTCCAAAGGAAAGTTGACAAACAAGCGTTGCTCAAAACCAGGAGTCAATTCAATACAGGTGATGTAACAGACAAGGGTTAGATACAAACAGAGTCCATAATCAGAATCAAGCCAAAAACCAGAACAGCTGTCAGAAGAAAGAAAGAAACACACACACACACACACACACACACACACACACGCACAGTGAACATGGCAATACTTTGCAAGGAGTACCTGGCAAACACGGGTATAGATACGGGCGAAGGGAACTAGGAACAGGTGAGTGGGATTAAGCCTCCTGAGAGGCGGGGTCCGGAGTAGGGGGCGTGACAGTAGAATATAACTTGTGGTGTTTCCTCAGAAACTGAGGAAATGGCCTTTCTCCTCCATCAGGTTCCTCGTTCAGCTTATACTTGGAGGCTCCAGCATCTCTCGGTCACTGTGCTCTGACAGACAGACACATTTAAAAGGAAGTTATAGATGTCAAAGCTTTCCGAGGGAAGGGCTCATTGATACAGGTCCCTCACCTCTATTTTAGTATACTACAGTAAGTGTAGGAGATGCAGGAGATAAAGAGAGAGAGAAAGACAAAGAAGGAGGTTATTCAGAAAATGAGTGATAAACATATAAAAAAATCAAAAACAATAATAATATAAAAAGGAAAATGAAAACACATACAGAAAAAACTGAATGATAAAATCCAAAATAGTGCATTATTATGAATGCAGTAAAAAGATAGTTTTTATAATAAAGAGAAAGTTACCAACATTTCTTTAGAAAAGGATGCTTGACTGAAAACGACCATAAACTCTCATCACCAAAGCTAATGATGATCTGCTTTGTAGTACAGATGCAAACTGGGTACTAATTTAAGATTAATTCTCACAGTACTTCAAAATCAAAATACCTTTATTATGCAAAATAACAGGTGTGAATACAACACAACTGAAGTGTATGTTACAGTTCATATGTACAATACATTGTACGCAGTGAAGCCCTGTATATCAAGGTTCTGCAGATGGTACAGTGGACAGAGCTGCTACCTTTGCACTTCACAACCTCAGATTCAAACCCTGCTTTATGCTGTACTGCCCTTGTTCATGGTACTTACCCTGAACTGGCACAGCAATAATTCCTCAGCTGTACAGATAAATCACTATATTCTGGGGAAAAAGCATTAGCGCTTTGAAAAAGTAAAATATAGAGAAATCAAGAAACAAACAAAATAAGTTTCTCAAGTCCAAAAACATTTTTATTGTCATACCAGCACCGCTCTGAAGCCTTAAGTCTTAACTACTTCAGCAACAAGTCAGCCTAAAGATGGGAAGTGGAGCAGTTTGTAGCCTGGTACTTAGAAACAATCTGTTTCTGAACATCAAGAAAAGAGGAGATTGCTGAGTTCACAAGGATTGCAGCTAGCTTCTCTACNAGCCTTAAGTCTTAACTACTTCAGCAACAAGTCAGCCTAAAGATGGGAAGTGGAGCAGTTTGTAGCCTGGTACTTAAAAACAATCTGTTTCTGAACATCAAGAAAAGAGGAGATTGCTGAGTTCACAAGGATTGCAGCTAGCTTCTCTATGCATTGGTGGTTCAACAGTGGAGCTGGTGCACAGCTTCTTAGGAAGTTCTTAGGAGTGTACATTCCCATGGACTTCTCCTGGACCCAGTGTACTACTTACCTAGTGAAGAAAGGACCACAGTATGTATGCTTCCTAATGCTTCCCACACCCCATCTTCAACAGCTTGTACTGATGTATCAGAGAACATCCTGACCTCTTGCATCTCAGTCTGGTTGTGGGAAATGCACTACCTCTAGCCAGGGAGCTCTGCAGCGGATAGTTAAGACTGCCCAGTCTATCCCCAGGTGGGATAAACAGTACCTGAGAGCAGGTTTCCATCAAAAAGCTTAGGAATGTGAAACTGCTATTCCCTTGACACTGAGTGACATCGAATGAAAGAGGTGTTTTACTGCAGGTTTCTGGATTGTGCTGTGACTCTCAGGCTCAGTAATACATGGCAGTGTCCTCAGCTCTCAGGGTGTTCAGTGTGAAAAAGGACCTGCCGTTAGAGTCTTCTCTGTCTGCAGTTAGGTGTCTCTTCACACTGTTTGCAACAAGCCATCATCTCATGTGAGCTATTCAAAGCATTCCCAGGGACCTCACAAACCAAAAACATTTGATGGTGCTACTGGGTGATGTTTTCTCAACACATGGATATTGTCAATAACCCAGAAAATGACCCAGAAAATTTGCACCTATATTATTGCTGTCAGTCGGTTGAACCATTATTACGATTGATAAGCTTCAAACAACTAAATAATACTCATCGTTCAAGCAGCAAAAACTATTAATTTGAGGAGTGAATGAGATGTAGGTGCAGTCTCAATAAACTTGAGGAGACTTTAACATTTTTCTTTTATGATCTATTAGCGGGTCTAAACAAAAAAAAATTCTTAAGTAAGTAATTTCCTGTCTTATTTTCACCAGTTTGTGACTTAGGATAAATAATATCTGATGGTACCTAACAAGTTGTTACAGAGCAATTGAAAATTTTTGCTGTATGTCTTCAGTTGACAGCAGAGTACAGTTTAAAACCAGAGGGAAACACTCAGTCCTTATATAAGAGGGTCTATGGAAGTACATTCTCTTTATCTCACAGAACAGACTTATTATTCAGTACAGTGACATTTTCACCCAGTTATGCAGTTATTTATAAAGTGCTTTTTTATTCACTAGCTGCAATAACAAAACCAAGTTATTGCCGAATTTATACAGCACCCATGAAATTAGTGTCACCCTTTCTGTCCCAACTAAACACAAGATGATCTTATTTACTATAAAGAAATTTTTTTGTGAACCTGAACTTGAGAAAAAATCAGAAAGAAGACATAACATTTTAGTAAATAGTATATTGGCTTTTTAATAATTATTATCATGACAGTTTTTTGAGTTTCTTTGGTTTTATAGTTCATTTTTAAGTTTGTAATAATGTTTTTTTTAATTTTTTTACTGCCTGGTCCCACTCTTATATTATGAAAAATTCATATTGTACATGGTGTGAAATTTCATACACAGTGGTCATATTAGGGCTTATGTGAAAGTGCAGTGTTAATAAATGTAAATAAAATTTTATCTTCAACCAAAGAGAGCTACGTAACCAACTGATATTGTACAAAAATGAATATTTAAACATTATAGTTCAAGGCCAGCTTAACTGCAGGCAGATGGGAACCAGTGGGTCTTAATCAATATAGACACACAGTTAAATAGTGTAAAGCAGTAATACACTGTTTTACAACAGAGTCAGTGGAAAAGTAACTGGCTTCTCTTGCACTGAGTCGAGGGAACGTTACTGTCATCCCTATATGTCATTCTGAGAGGTTAAAAAAGACTTTTTGTCAATGAATGTAGTGACAGTACTGTTGAGTAACTATCCTCAGTGTTGAGTAACAGTGTCGCTCTGCTCTTTTTTTCCCTGAGGTGAATAACTGCTGCGTGTTTTTGTCCACATTCTCTTTACTCTCTCCCACTGTGACTGTCGGGCACAGTAATACACGGCCGTGTCCTCAGCTCTCAGGGTGTTTGGTGTGAAAGAAGACCTGCTATTGGAGCTGTCTCTGTTGGCAGTTATACGTCCCTTCATATTTTCTGCATATGAGCCATCGTCTCTTGCCAGCCATTCCAAGCCCTTCCCAGGGGCCTGACGGACCCAGTGAATATTACAGCATGAGAAAGAGAAGCCTGAAGCTTCACAGGTGATACTCAGAGACTGAGCCGGGGACTTCACCTCTGAGTAAGAGGACGGGATCACGGAGATGGACTGAGACCCTGTGAAACAACATTCATCATCAACAACACAAACAGTTCAGTCACTTGTATTCTTCTCAGTATAAAAGGTTATTCTGAGCATTTATCATGTAAACATACCTTTTACTGTACATACAAGCAGCCAAACCCAGACAAAGACATCCATGATGGAGACCGACTTAGCCTGGCCGACACTGGGCGCCCACAGTGACACCTCCTCTTTAATAGGGACTCAGCTTTACTTTTGCATGTGATTTACATGTCAAAATTCATTTGTATCTCACGTTGAACTGATGGTGTGTCATAAAATCCATCACTCAGCAGCTGCCATTTATTCAGACGTTCTTCAACTGTATCTGCACTTCTGCAGAAGGGGAACTAATTATGAAAGCAAACTGCTTCATCTTCTGGGCAGTTATGGAACTGCACTAATATCCTATTTGGGAAAAATTGTTATAATTTTTTTAATAGTAAAATTCATACCTTAGTGTACGACAAGAATGCATATAAATTGAAAAAAGAATTGTGCAATTGAACTTTGTGCACATTTTAATTTTCCATTGGAAGGCAACATTTATATGGCAAACCTGAGTGTCTTTATAAATCATCTGTTTAAAAACAGGAAAGAGGAAATAAGAGTACTTATGCGGCTTCACCACCACCGCNTTGTTATAATTTTTTTAATAGTAAAATTCATACCTTAGTGTACGACAAGAATGCATATAAATTGAAAAAAGAATTGTGCAATTGAACTTTGTGCACATTTTAATTTTCCATTGGAAGGCAACATTTATATGGCAAACCTGAGTGTCTTTATAAATCATCTGTTTAAAAACAGGAAAGAGGAAATAAGAGTACTTATGCGGCTTCACCACCACCGCCTTTCACTGTGAGTCTCTGGCACAGTAATAAACAGCCGTGTCTTCGGCTCTCAGGTTGTTCATCTGTAAATACAACTGGTTCTTGCTGTTGTCTCTGGAGATGGTGAATCTGCCCTGAACAGACTGGGAGTAGTAGATATTACTACTATCGTATTGACTGGCCAACCACTCCAGTCCCTTCCCAGGAGGCTGTCTAACCCAGTTCATGGGATAGCTGCTGAATGTGAACCCAGAAACTGTACAGGTCAGTCGATGAGATTCTCCTGGTTTCTTCACCACTGATTCAGACTCAGTCAGTACAATGTCAGCCTGCACACCTGTAATGAAAGACACANGAACTGGATGTGTGGATGAAAGCAATCCACTCCAGTGCCTTCCCAGGAGCCTGTCTAACCCAGTTCATGGGATAGCTGCTGAATGTGAACCCAGAAACTGTACAGGTCAGTCGATGAGATTCTCCTGGTTTCTTCACCACTGATTCAGACTCAGTCAGTACAATGTCAGCCTGCACACCTGTAATGAAAGACACACAGCTCACTTTTAGACGAGCCAGAGGAAGAGGCACATAGACAGATAGACAGAGAGGAAACAGACAGACAGACAGAGAGGAGACAGACAGGCACCTGAGAGAGCCAGTGCTGTGAGGGTGAGCAGAGCTGCTAGGAACTGCATGGCTGCAGAAGAGAGGGAGGAGCACTGAGCTAAAGTCCACACTGAGTCCCACTGACTGCTGCTCTGTGTCTCACACTCGCACTGGATCCATTAAAAGCTCTGGGTGGTTTCAAATGGGTCCTCCTTTTGGGGGTGGGGGCTGAGGGAGGGGCAGCTGAGATTGTGAAGTATATTACTTATTCCGTTGACTTGTATTTTGGCAAATACTGCACAAGATTGATTGGAGAACCAGAGAGACAGTTTTCCTTGGCATAAACACAGCTCCTGGGTGAGGTTGAGGAGGACTTTCATGCATGAGTTTGCCATACATTTTTGATCTTTGTTTGTGGTGTTGTGTTTGTTGGTTTGTCATTAGTAAAGACCAGATTTTAGTAAATCCTCGGTGTCTGAATCTCATTCATCCCTGAAAACTGAGTGCCTATTTCATATTATTTTGAATGGGAATAAATAAGTAAATAATTTGCTTTCAAAGCAGTGTTTGTATTTTTACTGGTTTTGCACTGTTAAATAGATGCACCCAACTTGTTGTCCTTTCTGTTCATTCACACTTAACATGGTACAGTTTAGGTTACACCTTACCACACTCCTTGACAGCCTTGGAATCGTAAAAAATCATATTTAAATGTTTAAGAGCAGACAAGAGTATCAGGCTGAGCTCAATTATTATAGAACTATCATACTTTTTCCACTAAATTTTGTTTTAGAAACACACAGAGCCAGCCATGGAAACCACAAGTGTACACACCTTTAGTAATGTTTACTCAACCTCTAGTTTTTTCTCCAAAGTGAAAATGTATATATAATTTAGCAGGTGTTTAAATAAATGTGGAAATATTCTGGAGGAGGAGGGGCAGTAAAGCCTCTGGGGAATCTGCCTCAAACATAAACTGTCACATAATAAGAATTTGACAATTACTTATATCGTTTTTTCACATATATGAAAAAACATATGAATTATACATATCATTCCCTCAAAAAAAAGAAATTTAAGAGATTTTTATCTGACATTTATTTAGAATTTGTCCAAAACAACTTCTGGATGTAGGACAGAATGCTGAGTTGCTCATAATTAGTATTTATACACCTGGGTTTCTACCTTTCTCAAGGCTGCCAAGGCCCGAATGGGGATGTTAATGGAAGGTGAACCCAAGAATTTTAAACCCAAGAATTTAGTCATTTTACACCAAGGTGCCATGGCAATCTTTTTGGAATACTAATGACAGTGTCCATGTGGTGCTGAAAGATTTTAAGTAATTTTGCCTTTGCTTGATCATAATTGTCACATGTATTTACTACTACAGTAATTTGCTTGTCAGTTGATGGTCTTAGGGCTTTCACTGCTGTCCTATACCCAGGGTCCCAAGTTCAAAGCCTACTTCCTGATTTACCAATGTATTTACCTTAAACTAATAGTTTTAAAATACACTTCATGCCCAGGAGGCACTGGCACTTTGGTCCGAGGTTTTGCAAAGGCTTATTTTCCTCCCTTCCCCTTTAATTTGGTTAGTTTTTTGTTTTCTTCTCAGTTGCTAGCTGGCTTACTATATAACTTTACTAGTACAGTCCTTATAGCTATTAAATGTACAACCAGTCTTTTATCGTTAGGCGTACTTAACATCTATTGCATCTGTTAAGTCTCTTGATCATTTATTCAGCCCTCTGTATCACTGTGTGAGAAGAGCCCTCTATAAAAATAAACAAAATTGAAATGATGACGTTCTGGAGCATTTTTAACCATGACTTATTCTCCCAAGGCACACGGCTTGCATGTACAGAAGTAATTTGTGAATTGCTTGTTTGCGGTGTTGTGCGGGTCATGGTAATGCTTCTTTCTAATGACACAGCGTCATCTGTTGGTCAAAGGCGACAGTGCAATTTCCCAATCGTAGCGAGAACATTCATTTGGACAGATTTTCTAAGACGTAGTTTCAATGAACTTGGCATTCAAAATCTTGTAACCGGCTCTGTGGGAGACATGACCCTGTGATTTAATGGCTTCACGTGTATCCTAAAGCAGTTCTTAATCATTGCTAATTTTAGCAAGTACTTTGTAAGATGACTGAAATGATATTAATTCTCATCGACAACAGCTTGAATATATTGCCTGGTCAGAAATACACACTCTGTGTCTCCAACCCAATCTGGATGTATGTTTGAGTTGAGTCTAGTGTATTAATCTCATAATTAACAAGAAACAGCAACAACTTGTGTATAAGAGGGTTCAGATGGTGCTCATTGGACTTCTTTTAATATAAACAATATTCAGAGGTAGATATCCCTTGAAGCAGTTTTATTAATAGTTACACTTATTCCAGGCCAAAACCAGCTACATACTTCCTCTCGATCACATTGACAATTACAGGTATTGATTAAAGCAAATGTACAGTGGTAATCAAAAGTCTACACACCCTTACTGAAATTCAATTTATTATGTAAAGACTGAAATCAAAACAAATCTTGCTAGACATTTTTTAAGTGAAAATTAAAAGGATCCTGGCAACATGGTGGTGCAGTGAATAGCAGTGCTGCCTCACACAGCACATGCACTGTTTGGGTGTGGGTTTGAATCCAGCTCAGAGTCTGTGGTGTTTGCATTTCTATCTTTGTCTGTGTGGGATTTCTTTGGGTGCTCCAGGTTCCTCCCACAGCCCAAAGTCATGTGTGATTCTGAGATAGTCCGCAAACTGCTGCGATCCTGTGCAAGATCAAGCATTTAATGATAATGAATTGATGGATAAAAGGATCCCTATTATTATAACATCTTTGCTTACCCTGTGCTGCTCAAATATTAATAAATGCTAGTGAAATTTCTAGGCTCTGAATTACTGATGCTATTCTAATCTGTACTAAATGTAAAAAATATTTTGGTACAGTGTATATTCAGTTTAACTATGACCCCACTAGTAGTATTACAATACTCTGTATAACCCTCATAGTTTATGGTTCCATGCCTGGACACATTTAAGAAATTTAATTTTTTGACATTCTTTGAAATATTTTAAAATTTTTTTTTCCAAGAAGAACTTTACAGTACATTCTCTAGAGGAAATCATAATATAAAATAAAAACATAACATTTTCCAACAGTGATGAAAATGTACAGCGATCCCTAAAACAAGGGAAGTGAAGGATGGTGGTGCATAATTTATAGACGACATACGCAGTAAGTCTCTTGGTCCGATGTCATAAGTGGGCATTGCCTGTGTGGTTGCTAGATGTGACAAAACCACAGAGGGAGACAAGAGATCAGACACAGAACACTGGAATTGTTAACCACTATTCTACCCTGTTGTGCCATGGTAGTTTTTACTCCAGATATATAAACAATACAACACAATATTCTTATGTGCTCCAGAACAAATCTTTTTTAATAAATACAAAAACTGATTATTTTTCAAGTAACTCCACCGTGTCCATCTTTTATCAGATTGGAAATAATTTATCATTTTATATTAGATCTAATTTTAATGTAAATTGAAAGCAATAAAAATATTTAACTATTACAAAATATAAGTCTTACAAAGTATTTATTATATAATTATATCTGACATTTTGACAGAACCCTTAAATTAATTAAGGCAGGTTTGTATCATTAAACATTTGTTGGAAACTAATGAATTGCAAACAAACTTCTAGTCCCAGTTGTGTTTATAAATTGAGAATCCAGTGTATATTGTTTTTCACCACAAAGAATACGCTAGTAAAATCTTCCCACTTTGAAAACAATGGTATTACTTGCCAATATTAGTAAGATGATGCTGAAAGCAACAAAGATGATGAACCTCTTCACACACTGAGAATATTTAAAACCTTTTATCGGAATAAATAGTAGGTTATGTGTTAAGTAATCTTGACACAAAAGAATCTTTCCATATTGATTAAATAATAAATATATGTGTTACTAGAATATAAATAATTTTGTTACTAGAATGGCAGTCTTTCAAGTCTGACAAGAATCCAAACTCATACCATTTTATGTGAAAAACTATGAAGCACCCCATGCTACAACCCTTTACACCAACCAACTCACCCTAAATAAACCACCAAACTACGTAAAAGACACTCTTCAAGCCTCAAAACAGCAATTCAGCAGTGATTCCACCTAATAATCAGCAACAAACTAGAAAAAAAAAATCAAAATATTATGTCATTACTTACATGTCGGTGGCAACCCCTTGGCTTAGGGTGATGTGGTCAGGGAGGGAAGTAATGTGTTTTAGTTAACAGAGTGAGGCAAGGAAGCATAGAAAGAACAAAGTTCGTCGCTATCATCGATGTCAGGACTTTGTCCAAAAGCAATGGCTTCTTCTTCTTCATTAGGATCATAATAAGGAACTACCATACGAACAACGACATTCCTTGACGTCAGAGCTGAAGGCTCATTTTCCCTCTTATTATCTTGTTTTTGTGGCTTAACTGAGTTTTTCTTTACTTTTTTAAAATTAGTTTCATACAGATTTTTATAAACATCCAGTCCTTCGTTAATAACATTTTTTGCTGACATACTTCGCATCACATCAGCATCTTTTTCTAATAAGGCAAACATTCGTTTCTGCAATCTGAACAGCTCCTTAAAATCTTGAACATTCATTCCTTTGCTGCTAACAGTGTCTTCCTCCTCCCTCTCCTCAGCTAAGTGGCTTTCAAGTTCCAGGAGTTCTTCTATTGTTAGAGTTTCACTGTGGGATTCAAGAACCTGCTGAACATCCTCAGCGTCCACTCCAACAAAGCCGGCCTCTTCTGCATACTTGACAATGCACTCCTTCACTTCTCTTACGTTATCTTCAAACCCTTGGAAGTTACACACATAGCGAGGACACAGACGCTTCCAGACACCATTCATGGTGTGAGGAGTTACCTTATCCCAGGCTTGAGCAATGAACTCGATGGCCTTCTTAATATTGTACTCTCTCCAAACATCCTTCAAACTCTTTTCTTTAGCTCCTTCAACCAGATACTTCATCACAAGCTGCAGGTAATAAGCTTTGAATGTTGCAATGACACCCTGGTCCATGGGCTGAAGTAAAGAGGTGGTAGTGGGTGGTAGAAACACAACCTGAATGTTGTCTCCATATTCAAAAATGCTGGAAGGATGGCCAGGGGCATTATCGATCACGAGGAGAGCCTTGTTATCTAAATTGTTCTCTTTGCAATACTGAGTAACAAAGGGAACAAAATACGATTTTATGTATTCAATGAAGAGTTCACATGTTACCCAGGCCTTCCTGTTCCACCGCCAGAAAACAGGTAAAGAGCTTTTAAGGACTCTTTTTAATGCCCTTGGATTCTCAGAATGGTACACGAGAAGCGGCTTCAATTTTACATCCCCCTCCAAATTTCCCCCAAGTAACAACATGAGCCTGTCTTTTGAAGGCTTATGTCCTGGGACCACCCTCTCTTCCATTGCAATGTAACTACGAGAGGGCATCCGCTTCCAAAACAAGCCTGTCTCATCCATATTGAACACCTGCTTGAGGGAATAGCCACCTTCAACAATCATTTCCTGAAGCTCAGACGGGAACGTGGAGGTGAATTCGCTATCTGCACAAGTGGCTTCGCCAGACAGCTTCAGGTTATGGAGACGACCTCGCTTTATGAAGCGCTCAAACCAGCCATGGCTGGCTTTGAACTCCAGATCTCGCACCGTCTCATCTCCCTTCTCCAAAGCCACCTTTCTCAAACCCTCAAATAAGGACAAAGCCTTCTGCTGAATCAGGAGGTACGACAAGGGAACGCTGCGCTGTGTCTCAGAGTCGATCCATAACAACAGAAGATGCTCTAACTTCTCCATGATCGCATGTCTGGACCTTGTATTAGTTAGTTTTGTACCACCTACTACACTAGATGCTGTCTTTTCTATTTTTTCTTTATTTTGAAAGATTGTGCGAACTGTAGAACTGGCAAGACCCATCGCAATACAGATGTCTCGATTTCTTTCCCCTCGTTCAATCCTTTTCAAAACTTCAAGCTTCACATTTAAACTTAGAGCTTTTCTTTTTACAATTTGAACCCTTGATCTTTTTTGCACCTTTTTCAACAGCTTATCTTCCTTTGGCGTCAAGTTAACCCTAGAAAAAATGTGCAGAATAATAATGAGGAAGCAAACATGAATGCAAAACAGACCACAATAAATTTGAAATACACACATACACACACACACACACACACACAAAGACTGAAGGTGTGCAAGTGAGTTCATACCGATTTGCCTTAGAACAAGTTGCATCCCATGCATTTCCTCCCCCCTTATTTCTGGCAGAGCGCTCGACTGAAGAACATAACAAGAAAATTTAAAAAAAAAGACAGATTAATAGGAAAATTTGTAATAAAATCCATTGAACGTAATAGAAGAAAAAGAAAAAAGAAAAAACACTAAATGAAAATGCATTAAAGAACGCCTGTATATGGGCTCTTACCTGAGTGAAGTTGTAAATGGGTTTTAAGATATGACCGAGTTTTTAACACTTTTCCACATTGAAGGCACCGCCACTTCTTATCTGTACGAGTAAAGCCATCAAAGGATAGCAGATTACTAGCCTTCGGAAGCATCCCGTTGGTCACAGATTCCAAATTTTTCTCAAATGCTCCCTTTACTTTTAGATCATCTCCTGTGGCGATGATATTGTTCTTCAAATTTAGAGGATTTTCCGGTAACTGAAACTGCTTCTGAATGTCAACTTCATGCATCTCTAACTTACAGTGTTTGGATGACAGACAAGGAGCAGAGGGTAATTCTTCAGAGCAAAGGCAAGGCACTTTATCACTACTGCACAGTTGTAGATGAGCAGGCTCTTCCTTTACATAGCCCATCACATCACTTTCTGTTTTCATTTGAGCAGTAGTGAGGTAAGCCCCAGAGTCTAGCTCTCCAAAATCAAAGCTCTGGACCTCAGAACATGGATTATGGGAAACATCCTCATCATCAGGTTCAGTTTTAACACACACAACTGTGAATTCTGACCCCTCAGAGTAAGAGGTTACTATGTTCCCTCCTGGATCATCACACACTGATTCTGACAGAGGACTGTGGAGTGGCAGTAAAGCCGGTTTAAGTCCTGATTCTGCCATGAGGATCCAGTCCACTCTTCTCTCCTTGTACTGTGTTATACTCTTCAGTGTGATCCTGTCCTTCTTCTGCCAGTGTTTACTTCACGGTTCTTGTATTCCATCACCTCTGCTGCTCACACCTTGGAAGACATAAACAAGAGAAGAGAAATCACCACCACTAACTGTTGAGAGTAGGCAGTTTTTGGTTGGTCGGTCCAGTGAGACAGAATGAGGTCTCTCAGCATTATACATGGCTTCAACACATTTCTTTAAGACCTCCTGACTTCTAAAACACGTACACCGAGCCCGTGGTATTCGAGTTCCCAATTTCTGAGTCACCGATACAAAAAGTGGTATATATTCATACTTGTATCAGTATTCAAGCCAAGAAGTCTCAGCACAATGAGTTTTGTCTGAATGAAGCTGACACATCAATGAAGTATTGGTAATTAGCACAAGTACCAGTGCAAAGCCAAGTGGCAGCACCATGACCAGCATTTGCATTCACAGTCTTGGCCTCATGTGGCCCAGGTTAAAACCAAGTTTGCGCTTTTGCAATTTTTTTCACTTCTGTTCAGTCAGTAGGTCCCTCAGCTACATTTCATTACAATAACAGACCATTTTTCTATTTCATGTTGCTTTTATTTTTTAACATTTACAAAAATTTGACCATTAAACATTCGTTGCTATTACTACTTACAAAGAAAATAACAATGTATGACACTAAATTAAAAAGTAACTGGTATAAACACACACATGCATATTAATTACCTCATTAACTGTTTGGTAACTAGATAATTGGCATTTCAAGTATTTTCTCTCACGCTAAAATAGGTATTTTAATGTGTTTGGGATATTTTGGAGAAATTAACTGGGGTTTGTCAGATGAATCTGGAACGAAAAATCATTTTCTTCATTAGAAATAATGGAAATTTCTTCCCGATATTTGAACTTGCAGTATTCGAGCCATTTTGAGGAACCAATTACACTGAAATGCCACGGTATATATGTGCATAAATTTGCATCTCACTATTTTCCATCTCCGAAGGCGGTATTGCAGAACGTTTCATGTACCGATTTTCTCCAAAACAAAACAAAGAATAAACAAAGTGCAACAAACACAAGGTCCTTTAGATACACACAAGCAATGATAAAAGCACAGTTTGTTTGACAACGACATTTTCCTAGGACACTTTGAGCAGTCAGCGGTCCAGAGAAATAAGGAACAAAAAACAACATAAATTGATTTCAGCAATAGGGCGGGAAATTGAGAAAAAGTTAATCAAAAACAGCATCAACGTGTCACTCTTGGTTAATAAAAGGCGGTTTCTGCCAAAATATTCCCGATTCTCCCCATCAGCCACTCATTTTACCACGAAAATATTCACATTTCACTCCAGCAAACTGTTTTAAACCCACTGATCCCTTACTTTTAAACCGAAATTCAATATTCATATAACTGATGGCTTTTATAATGATATTCATGTGCAGATGTGGGTTATTTTGCACATCTGAAATACTGAACGTAAAAAGCACTTACAGAAAAACAGTCAGAAAACATGTTAAATCGTTCTCGATGAAAACGTCCGCTATACAGTTAAAAGGAAATCGCTTTTTCCGGGTAAAATGTAAGTAAATGACCCGAAACAAAGAGAATAAACCCTGTAAACAAAGAGGCGAACAGACCCAGGTTCTTCCGCTACAAATACGGGAAGACAAGCAGCCCAAAAAGCACCGCGAAACCGCAAACGCAAGACGGTTTGAAACGTCTGACCTCCAACCGGGAAAAATGTACAAATTCATCCACTTCACATAGCACTAAGCTGTTATTATTAATTATATTACATTACGTGGAATATTTTAAGCCAAAGAGGCTCATCGAGAAGGTACCTCTGGCCTTGACTTTATTGCAGTGGTCATTTGCAATTTTTGTCACTTGCATAACAGGCAAACGATTTTATTATCTTAAAGGGAACACAAATGTCAATTGAACAGTAGAAAAGCAGCCAAGTTGCAGTGTAACCTATTGCACCTGAAATATAGCTCTGAGGGCTGAGGAATGTCCATGTATTACAGTTACAGTGTTTTAATGGGAAACTGAGAATCTGAACAGCTGGGGCAGAAAAGAGCCCTAGATGTTTATGAGAAGTGTTGGGAAGCAAGAAAAAGTGTCAGTTCTCCGAAGAGAAAAATTATCTTCAAGCAACTCCACTCTAAACCTCTGCTGCATGGACACATTTATTTTTAGAGCTGTTGGTTGTAAGATACAGGGAAATGTTTGGTGTGAATCGGTTTTAGCATGGGATCGGCTGGAGGGCTTGAAACTGCCATTTGCAGAGTTTATTGGGACAAACCCACTGGAACATCTTTGACTAAAAAAAGATAAACTTTGACTGACATAATTTTAGATGGAAAAAATTATGTAATATATATTTTTAATTGCATCTAAATCTAAACAGTATTAGTGTTTCACCAGGGCTGAATTTGTCCTTGCAAGCAGTAGCTACTTGGTTGCTGATGTTTCTGACCAAGTGTATGACTGACTATAGTGGCTGTGGGTCTTGAGCACAGTAATACACAGCTGTGTCTCCAGTTTGCATGTTATTCCCATGTAAAGACAGTGTACTGCTGGATGTGTCTCTGGAGATGGTAAACTTGTTCTTCAGTGAGTCTTTGTAAGCTGTGCTCCCATCACCACATAAAACACCAACCCACTCCAGTGTTTTCCCCTCAGGCTGTCGGATCCAGTGTGTACAGTAGCTGCTGTCAGTCAGGGAATATCCACTGACTTTACAGCTGATGGCCAGAGAACCTCCTGGGTTTACATGTTTAGACTCTGGCTGAGTGAGTTCAACACACTGAACACCTGTGGAGAAAAGAAAGCAGCAGTTATTTAATGTCACAGGCAGTAATTCAATATTAAATATAAATGTGCAAAGTAGTGGATAAACAGTGAACACCTACCTGTGAAAAACCCGAGTAAAAACCCAGTTAATATTATTGTGACCATCATTGTACAGCGGTGTCTTTGACTGCTGCCAGTACTGGTGTATTCAGTGCTCTGCAGCTTTTATACTACAGCAAATTCAAATTTCTGAAGACAACAAAAACTTGGTCTTTTGGGAGTTTGATGCTGAAGCCAACTGAAGCATGAACACAACTTGTCAAGTTTTTGTGTCTCAGGAGCTCTAGCGCCCCCAGGTGGAGTAGGATTGAAAACAGAAATTACATTTAATTATGACATTTTATTTACTTCTCTGTTGAAATTAAATTGTTTGGCTTCTGGGATATTTTCAGTTTTTAAACCATATATTTCTGGGATCAAATCATATTTGAATTTTATATTCCCATTTTTGTCATTTTACATGAAAGCAAGGAACTCAGATTGGTGTTTTTTTTTTTCAAAATTCAGTGTTTGTCACCCATACTGTTTTGTATCTGCACCCAGGATGACTGTTGACATCCAGTGATTGACATAAACTGGAATTTTTTATGGACTCAGTTATTCAGAAATGTAGGAATTTTAGTCTCCACACTATACTCTCAAATGGTAAATTTAGCATGTACAGTGATTTATTTGTGTAGAATTAAAAGTAAACAGAGATTCAAAATAAACTAGAACTCTTTTTTCAATAATAAATCAATGTAAATCTGAACATTACTTTAAGACATAATGGCTATAAATAAGAAAAGTCCAAATGCAATTATAAAAAGACAGGAGTTTGCATGCATTACACAGGAATATTAGCCAGTGAGACATATACTGCAGTGTGTTTTTCACAGTTTGCTGGGGCAGTAACATAACGACAAGTCACAAATATCATGATTAGAAAACAATGTTTATTTGAACAGTTTGAGCGCATATGAATAAACAGCCATTTAAAAAGTGGAACTAAGAAGTGAAGGTTGTTTTTGTTTGGCATCTCCACAACCGTCCTACGCTGTGAGTCTCTGACACAGTAGTAAACAGCTGTGTCTTCAGCTGTCAGGTTGTTCATCTGTAAAAACACCTGGTTTTTGCTGTTGTCCCTGGAGATGGTGAATCTGCCCTGAACAGACTGGGAGTAGTATGTGGTGCCACCACCTGTGCTGATTTAAGCGATCCACTCCAGTCCTTTCCCAGGAGGCTGTCTGATCCAGACCATATCATAGCTGCTGATACTGAACCCAGAAGCTGTTTTTTTGCTGTTGCTCTTCCTCTTCAAGGGGGCAAGATATGAGCTGCATATCTTACCTCAAAAAAGGTGACATTCATGTAATTCATGCAAGGCTCATTAAATTACTTTATATAAACAGCTGGATCATGTGTAGACAAAGGGAATTTTATCTACCTAGAGCAAAATTTCCCAGTTCAGAAGAAAAGTTCATCTTTACAAAAGAACCAGTTTTTGTATTAGTCTTGCAATGCAAGTCCACAGAAATACATTTCTGTTTTGGGGAGATCAGTGTAAGACAGTATATACACACACTGATGAAGTAAGAACACTTACATGAGAAAGATTCCAGTAAAAACACTAACACTGTAGTCGCTGCCATTTTAGCACAGAGGTTTGCTTTCAGTTGCAGGTTTGTGAGGTCAGTGGATTTTATAGGAGATACAGACACTGGATTTGTTTATCTTCCTGGCGGACAGAAGGATCCTCCCGTACAGGCAGTACAATGGTGCAGCAGACAGAATGAGAACCTCATACTTCCTGGGGTGTACAGGCAGACAGGGAGTCAGATCCATCTCAGTTGACGTGGAGTTTGTATGACCTTCTCATGTTTGCAAGTCGTTCCTCTGGTTGCTCCAGTTTTCTTCTGCAGACCACAAGAAGTTTGTTTCAGGTGAATCTAAATTCCCCAGGTGTGTAGGGGACCGTGCTCTACTGTGTGGATGGGTAGCTTTTTATAAGTGGTGCTGGACAAAGGTGTCAGATAAATACATACAGTATTAATAAACACAGGTGGCCATACCTGCTTTCATAAGAAGTTCTTCTGACCTCAGATTAAAATAAAGATGTAACATGATCTGCGAGATGAGATTATTTTAAGTCCGTCTCACCATATTAACATTTTTATGTGTGTTTCCTTCCACAGTCCACAGACATGGAATTCTGATAACCTGGTGGACACAGATTACCTGTAATGTTTCTGAAAATTTTTTGTCCTGTGACAAACTGGACTCCTACTCAGGGTGTCCTGTGTTTTCACTCCTTCACTGAACAAGTGCTTATTGATGGATGGGATGGATAGAAGATTTCGATGTCAAAAAGTTTGGGATCATTATTTTTTTTAGTGTAATTTTTGGATAAAAACTTTTCTCTTTGATAGGATGTATTATATATTAAATCTTTTCACTCTCTTTTATGTTCAGTTGGAATTACACTAAAAAACAATTGACTGTATCAATCTATTATTAGTAATTCTGCTGGCATTTTTAACCAAAACTGCTTAAATTTTGGGCAAATTAAATAAACCTTTTTGCAAAAGGAAGCCATTGTCTGTTTGAGTAATTTGATGAACTGTAACATATTTCACTGTATTTTAGTGCTGTACTTGCGGTCGGCAGCGTCTCACAGCCCATATTTACTGTCACTGACTGACGTCTTTTGGCCAGTGGTGTAATTATAATATATTACATTTACTGTGTCTTTATCATAAAATTATGTAAACATTCTATTATTTTACTTTGGATTCATGCTTATTTTAAGTTATAAGAAATTAATATTTTTTATGAAATATACATATGGTATATATATATTGCTTAAAACATTGTTAAAAGGGCCAAATTCAGTGATTGACATCACTGCCATCTGAGCTCAGTTCAAGGCTCCCAGGCATTAAAGACTCCAGCTTCATAATATAAGATGGATTTTTAGATGCTACATTAATCAATATATATAAAAACTTGAGAAAAATTAGGATTTTTTGAAATGATATTAGCACAAGAAAAAACACTCACACTTACAAGATAATAAAAACTCAAAAAGACTGATGCTGTAATGATTCCCATTGCTGTACAGATGGTTCCTTGTGTGGTTTGTGGGTTTACCTGGGAGAGAAGTGACATTTATAGGCGACACGGGGGACTGAATTTGTTTAACTCTCAGGGGAATGTACATAGACACAGATGTGAAGGGAATGAAAATACACTGCAGTCGTTGTAATGATGTGTAGTTACATGTTCGAGCATCACCGGGTTCAGTTACTGTCGTTGCTGGATGTGCTTGAACAGTTACTGTACAGCCCTGCAGTGTCTTCTGTCACTGTGAGTCTCTGGCACAGTAATACACTGCAGTGTCTTCACTCTTCAGGCTGTTCATCTGTAAATACAGCTGGTTCTTGCTGTTGTCTCTGGAGATGGTGAATCTGCCCTGAACAGACTGGGAGTAGGATGTGCTGCTCCCATCACCTTTAATATAAGCGATCCACTCCAGTCCCTTCCCAGGAGGCTGTCTGATCCAGTGCATCCAGTAGCCACTGATGCTGAACCCAGAAGCTGTACAGGTCAGTTTATGAGATTCTCCTGGCGTTTTAACTGCTGGTTCAGACTCTGTCAGTGTTTGACTGAGGACACCTGTGGAAAGAAGAACATGTCAGTGCTGAGAATAAAAGTGCTGATAAAATTCTCAGTATTTCATTAACCCAAAATTCCTGAAAATACGCACCTTTTAAGAGGCAAAGAGCCAATAAAAGCAGTGCTAATCTGGTCAGACAGGCCATTGTTGGAGACATAGAGCTCTTCACTCTACAGGTGAAGGCTGAATCCCTCAGTGCCGTTATATAAATGTAGAAGGAGGAGCTCAGAGTTTTGCATGAACTTCTCCAAAATGGGCGGACAGATGATGAGATGAGTTTAAAATAAGGCACAAGAACTCTTGAGTATCTCATAATCTAAATTGCAATCCAGAATGTGCTCTCATTTAAAAAATAAAAATGTAATGTTTGAAAGTGACAGAAAGAACAGTATTATCATTTATCAACATGGGGAGCAAAGGTAGTGGTGGACTGAGGAGCAGAGATTATTTCCAGTAAGAGGTGATACACAAACTAATGGCCATGATGGGGGGAAATTGACACCATTTACTCAGCAGACAGCAGTTTGCTCCAGTTTCCTTCAACAGTCCACAAGACGTGTGTTTGAGGTGAATCTCAAGTGGCCTTAATGTGTGTGGTAACCTGGCTCTGCAGCCTGCATGTGGTGCAGTGTATTTACCACTGGAAGTGACGCTCAGCAGAAGTGTCACATTTTTCCCATCAGCCTCACAAATGTAATAATTTAAATGCATCAACGAAAAATTTGTTACAATTTAATCAGCTTCTTCCTGTTTGTAACTCTTTCATTTTTAATACAGGTGAGTTTATTGAGGAACATGAGCAGACAAGTGGAGCTGCTGGATTAGGAAATAAGCAAAAGTCTGGCAAGCAGCTGCCTGTAGTACAGATACAACAAGAGCCACTTCATGGAGCTGCTATTATTATTATTATTATTATTGTTGTTGTTGTTGTTGTTGTTGTTGTTGTTGTTGCTGTTGTTTATAAAATTTGTGAGGAAGTTTATCTTCTAAATATGCTGCATATTTGTGCAACTATACAATAAAATGTACAATATGAAAATTAATTTTGTAAAAAGTCTTGTTACATACTTTAATCTTCATTCATAAATTGCCACGATTTATTTTCATTCATAAGAGAAGTGTCTTGTTCTTCTTGCTGCTGTCTGGAGGAGTAATGTGACCATGTGTGTTTATGTAGAGGGTCTTACATTCCCCAGAGAGTTAAACAATTTAATGTTGACCTCACTCAGCCAGATTCTGTGGTTGTGAAGCTAAGTGAACCTCTGACCATCCTGTAAAGTCAGTGGAAATTCCCTGACTGATTTTACAGGAGATACAGAGACTGATTTGTTTGTGTCACCAGGGGGCAGAAAGATCCTCCCATATAGGCGGTATGATGGTGCAGCAGAGAGCGTAAGAACTTCATACCTCCTGGGCTGTACAACTAGAAATGGAGTCAGATCCAGCTCAGTTCATGTGGTGTTTGTATGATCTCCCCAAGTTTGCATGTCATTCATCTGGTTGCTTTAGTGTTCTTCTACAGACTATAAGAAGTGTGTTTCAAGAGAACTTAAATTTCCCTGAAGGTGTGTGGTTGACCTTATTCTCTTGAGTGGATGTGTAGCTACTCATAAGTGGTGTGGTGTATGTAGCGCGGTAAGTGGAACTGTACAAAGGTGTCAGATAAAGATCTACGGTATTAATCAGCACAGGTGGCCATACCTGCTTTCATATGAGGTTCTTCTGACCTTGGATTAAGGTAAATATGTAACACGACCTGTGACATGAGATCATTTTAAGACGATCTCTCCATGTTAATATGTTTATATGTTTTTTTTTACAGTGATGACCTGGTGAATATTTTTGTTCTGTGTCAGACTGGACTGCTAATTGGGGTGTCCTGTGTTTCTTCTCCTTCACTGCGCTTATGGATGGATGGATGGATGGATTCCATGATGTCAGAAAATTTGGGATCCGTCTAGTTAGTAATTTTTGGATAAAAACTTTTCTTTTTGATAGATTTAGTATGTAATACATTTTTCCCCATCTTTTTATGTTCAGTTAGATTTACACTCAAAAATGCCTTTATCAATCTATTATTAGTGGGTCTGCTGGCATGTTTAACCAAAATTGCTTAAATATTGGGCAAATTAAATACATTTTTTTGTAAAAGGAAGCTGTTGTCAGTTTGAGTCATTTTATGAACTGTAGTGTATTTCACTGTATCTTAGAGCTGTACTTGCGGTCGGCAGCGTCTCACGGCCCATATTTACTGTCACTGACTGACATCTTTTGGCCGGTGGTGTAATTACAATATATTAACATTTACTGTGTCTTTTTAATATGAAAACTATGCAAACATTCTATTTTTCTTTGGATGCATGTATATTTTAAGTTATAGAATTTTTTTAACTTTTTTTTTTGTTGAAGACATTGTTAAAAGTGTCTCATTCAGTGACTGACATCACTGTCATCTGAGCTCAGTTCAAGGTCCCCAGGAATTAAAGACTGAGACAGATTTTATGGAGCTGTCCATCAGTTTCATCCCCACAATCATCTCCTGACTCCACCATGTCCCAACTCGAGCTACAAGATGCTCGGTGTCGGATCCAATGTGTACAGTAGTTGCTATCAGTCAGGGAATATCCACTGACTTTACAGCTGATGGCCAGAGAACCTCCTGGGTTTACATGTTTAGACTCTGGCTGAGTGAGTTCAACACACTGAACACCTGTGGAGAAAAGAAAGCAGCAGTTATTTAATGTCACAGGCAGTAATTCACTATTAAATGTAATCGTGCAAAGTAGAGCATAAACAGTGAACACCTTCCTGTGAAAAACCCGAGTAAAAACACAGTTAATATTATTGCGACCATCATTGTACAGCGGTGTCTTTGACTGCTGCCAGTACTGGTGTATTCAGGGCTCTGCAGCTTTTATACTACAGCAAACTCAAATTTCTGAAAACAACAAAAACTTGGTCTCTTGGGAGTTTCATACTGAAACCAACTGAAGCATCAACACAACTTGTTGTTATTGCGTCTCAGGAGCTCTGGCGCCCCCAGGTGGAGGCAAGTTGAAGATCTGAAATTCACACATTTGCTTTCTTCACTGGAAGTGTAGGAGAGTTTACTGGAGAATACTGGACATCCTTAATTGCTGCCCTTCTAACTAAATTCTCATGTATTTCAGAAATTTCCTCTTCAGTTTCCTAAGATAACGCATAGGAGCCCTATGGGGTCTGTAGTCTGATTTAGCATGTGCTATTAAAGGCTCAGCTTTGAATTTTACCAAAATCGTTTTTCCTTTGTGCTCACAATTTCTCTGTCACTTCCTGCCACCACGAGGGACCTTCTCCATCATCCTTGCTGGCTAATTCTAGATCTTCTTCCTTCCAGTTCCCTATCACCTGTTTTTTCATTTCTGTTAATACTTGTATTTTGCACTTTTGAACCTGTCCATTCCTAGAAATCCATCTTCCCTTTTCTACTTCTAACCATTCCATTATTGCTTCACACTTTTCTACTCACAGGCCAAAATCTTTCCACTGAACCATCCCTCCCTTACCCAGGGAGACGTGGAACAGACCCTCCCCGGTGCCACAGCTCTTGAGCAGACTCCAGTCTCATGGCGACAGCTGCTTTGTCGGACGTCAGGTAAAAGCTGAGTCAGACAGAGGTTTTTCAGTGACCTGGTTGTCCGCAGTTATGACACAATCCTGTGCCAGACTAGGTAGGTCGGGACCTATTCTGTCTTCTTTCTTGTTCTGGGCTCCTTCCTCTCCCTTGGGCCCTGCTTGGCTCTGGTGGGTGTGGGAAAAGTTCTGTCTTGCTGTTGTGGTTAGCCAGTGTAATAAGAAAGCTGGGAAGACATTAACTTGGCACTTTTTCTTTTTCTCCTCCTAGTTTTTCTCTGCATGAATGGCATGGCAATGTAACTCACCCAGGTGGACTTCTTCCCAACCCAAACAGGAAGCCTTCACCACTTTCTGCAGTTCAGATCTCTGGCCTGCTGCTCTGGGGATGGATAGGTCCTAACTTTGTCTCAGGTCCTGACAGTTCCTTATTAGAGGAATCCTAGTGCACAATGTAGTACTGTAATTTCATTTAAAAAATCTCAGCTAAATTTAAAAAATAATAATATAACATCAGGTGGAATTGTGGCTCCCATCATGTTTTGCTTAGTGTACATAGTTGATGTGCCCAATCGTGGTGGGAAGTCCACCTGACCCTGAGGCTGTGTTGGGTGTATGACAGTTCTGTGGGTGGGTGTGTGTGGTGGTGCTTGTTTGGTGCCACTGTCAATTATCTCACACAAGAGTAAAGTTTGTGTTCCCACAGTTCTGTTTTCATGGCACCAAACAAGCACCACCACACACACCGTGGGTCGTTGTACTAATGATGATGTTTGTATGGATGTCATTCACACTCTTTCCCATTCTAACACAGGTCCATCCCTACATGTAAGAGGAGCAAAGAACAATAATTTTTTTCTACTACTGTAAAGTAAATTACTTTGCAGTGCAAACATATTCTGTAAGTTCATTTAGATGTTTTTTGTCTCAGAGTTTTCTGTCTGCGTTTTAAATGATTTTTGATGATTTTTTCAAGCAGTGTGTATTTTATCTAAATATTCTGTGTTTAAACAGTGCTGTAAAGTGACCTTCAATCAAATGTATTTGAAATGAATTTCCACTACATTATATGTACTCAGTAAAACATCAAACTTCTTTTCTAAAATGTCAGTACAGTCACCAATTATGTTAATATAATTGACTAACAGCATGTGAATAAACTGCAGTGACATTTAGATTCGCTTTCTAAACTTAGTGTTACCTGTATTTTGGTTTCTGAAGGTAACGCAGGTTAGTCACGGCGTCAGCAGACGATGACGTTGTTTCTTTCAGTTTGTATTTATTTACATAAGTTAAATAAGTTAGCAGATCTTGTGCTGCATCACAAATTAGTCTGGTTTTGATTTGTTCTCTGCATTAAAACCGCTTGCGTTTCCTTGCCCGTCTGCCTTTGTGTTTTGATGTGTAATATATGATGTATTTGCACTATTAACCTCTTTCACTTTTAAATCGTGAATCCCTTTTGCACCAAATCCTCTGTCTTCTTTCATTCCAACCCCATCCTAACCCCAGCGCTCCGAACAGCTAATATTTCACTCCTGCATCTCTAGACACTTGTGATCATAACAATCATTCTGTTTTTATTTTTACTTTTGCAAAATGAATCAAAACTCTTAATTATTAACAGAAATGAACCATACATTACAAACAGTGTTAAATTTTAAGAGTTGAGTTTACTGTTTATCCACAAAGATACAGTGAGTTATAAAGTAAAGATCTGGACTCAAATTAATCTACAGTACATTTTTCTGTGTGCTTTTTTAACACTAAACTGCTCATATTATATGAAAAGTTACTTGTAGGTTTTTGTCTTGGCTTTAGCTTCACTTCCCCCACTGTGTCTGTGTCTGGCACAGTAATACACAGCTGTGTCTTCACTCTGCAGGTTCTTCCCTTGTAAAGACATTGTGCTGCTGGAGGTGTCTTTCAAGATGCTAAACTGGTTCTTAAGTGAGTCTTTGTAGTAACTGCTTCCACCTCCCCAAACATGACCAATCCACTCCATTGTTTTCCCTGTAGGATGTCTGATCCAGCCTGTAGCGTAACTGTTGTCAGTCACTGAATATCCAGACACTTTACAGGAGATGGTCACAGACTCCCCTGGTCTTACAGCCATGTTTCCTGGTTGGGTGTGTTCAACGTCACCGTGGACACCTGCATCACAAGAAAGAGACAGTAAAATACTCATGTTAATATTCAAAAAGTAATGTTTTAAAGGTTAAAAAGAGACAATGTAAAATGATCTTACATGGAACACAACCCACAAAAACAACTAGAACTCTAAGGGGTCCCATTATAACTCAACACTGATCTTGTCTGCCCTGCTGGTGATGCTCATGTACTTATATGAGGACTGTGGTAACTTTTGTGGGCAGTGCGGTAAACTGAGTTTGTTTGCCTCAAGGGAAATGTAGATTCTACTAGATAAACAGATGGTCACAGTCCCCTCATGGGAAGAAAAAGTGCAACTGCTGCAAACACCTGCTTTTAACCACCTAAGTGGAAAAAATACCTGTAATGCTTAAATTAATAATAATGGGCACGATGTGATGCCGTCTTTCATCTCCATTCACTTTCAGACAGTAGAGAAGAGGTGGAGCATTTGAGAAAACAACATTGCAGTTATTGATGTTTTAGTTTTTCTCTTCTCTCATTGTTTCTGTATAAAAATTCCCTAATAACCACGGCCACATTTCAACAGGGTTTATATTGATTTTACAATAAAGAATGACATCTATTTTATTAAATTTGTATTCCAGCATCAAATGAGTAAATCAGTGTAAATTGGTGCAGTTTTGTTCTCCTCAAGAGATTTTTATGTACTTTATATATTTTTTTGCAACCGATTATAAAGTTTGCTTTTGTGTTAAAATAACAATTTGCTATTCATCTTCACAAATGGGAAAAAAATGACTGCATGCAGTGGTTAATAAAGCTAAAGATGAGCGTTTTCTTCTGTACAACAAGCCAGTCACCTGTGAACCGTAAAGCTGCTGTCTGAACAGGTAACAGTATCACAGGTATGATCATGTACCACAGTGCAAACATTCCAGAATTTCTTTCAAACATCAAGTAGATGAAGTGTTCATTTGTCAAGGGAAAGTTAAACACTTCAGACATTCATGTATTTATACAGACAACTTCAGATGTAGAGCAAAGTGTCAACATGTATTTTCTTGTCAAGTATGTAAGAGTAAACAACATACAACCCCAGCCTAGAGAAAGATGGGATGGTATGGAAAATGCAAATAAAAACAGAAAGCAGTGATTTCAAAATTCACTTTGACTTGTAATCCATCAGAAACAGTATAAAGACAAGTAATTTAATGTTTAGTTGAGTCAACTTAATTTTTTTGTAAATATACATCCATTCGTGCTGTTATAATTTGACAGGTACTTATTTTAATTGATCATTTTCCTTAGATTATGGGTGAAAATAGGCCATAAATTCATTACTGATGTTTTCTACTGATCTATTACTTTTCAATATTTATTTTGTTGCATTATTGAAAATTGCATTTAGAACTAAGATACTTAAAGCAAATTAAGTTATAGAAATTGCAGTGATATTTGTGAATACCTGTTAAAATGTAAAACACTATTTTATGAAAATCAAACTATCCTGTTTGTCTGCTTTCACTGCCAACCTGACTTCTGTTGGCCAAACATGGAACTGCATTTGTTGAACACTGATGGTGTTACCTACTGCCGACAAATACCACGGTAAACCTAAATCCCTAATGAAATAGTAGATTCTACAGCTTGTGAAATATTTTGCTTTCAGAAATATTATATGTTATTGCAGCTATTTAGCATGTTGACAAAGCTCACAGTGACTGAGTGTCATATATATCTACAGGAATGTACTTTAATCCATAGAAATTTAAATATATTGAAATGGTAATAGAAGAAATCAGCACAGAGATGTCGTACATGTACAATAATGTATAGCAGAGTTGTTTATGTCAGCAGAGTTCAGTCCTGTGTTCTTGGGCAGAACTTAACATCATTTACTTAGCAGAAGCTGCGACTCTCAGTGTTCCTGGTCTGAGCCTCAGTGTCACCAGCAGAACATGTCAGTTTTAGCAAAGATCAAAAGTGCATCAGAGTGCATTGTTCATAAATTCAATCCTGAAGCTTTTACTTTATTCTGTGCAAATTCTACTAACCATCCGATTGCTTAAAAAGTCAGAGCCTTAAAATGTTGAAGAAAAAAATGTAATCAAGAGTTACAAGTTGGATTTAAGTGGAATTTTTCACACTGACAAACATATGGATGAATTGTAAATGAGTCTTCATTTTATATATATAGTACTGGTCAAAAGTGTCAGTAAACTTGTTAGAAACTGGTCAGTTATGCCTGCAATGAAATGCATTTATGGCTCATTTCAAGATTACATTATATTCAGTGTGTTAAAACCCCAGATATTTACAAATGATTATCAAAGGAGTGAGGTGAGGCCTGGACAGCTGGTCCTGACTGGATTTGGAAAACAAAGGAGCAAAAAAGAGGAATCTAACTGAGCACATGGTTATACAAACAGGTAACCGTGATCACAGCAAGAGGCTGAACAAAGAATGTCTCCAGTCTTGTCCCTCCTATAGGCTGACCTTCTTACTGGAGAGGTTACAGGTGTGCTGAGTGTAATACTTCTACAGACACCCCGCCTGTAGATCCTCGTAACACTGGGGTCAAAACATGGTGATGATATAATGATGTTTCAACATTTTTATATTGCTGTCCCATGTCATGTTTTCGCTGTGGGTCTCGAGCACAATAATACACAGCTGTGTCTTCAGTCTGCAGGCTCTTCCCTTGTAAATATACTGTGTTGGTGGAGGTGTCTCTGGAGACAGTGAACTTGTTCTTCAGTGAGTCCTTGTAGTAAGTGTTCCCATTGTACCATATGGCTCCAATCCACTCCAGCCCTTTCCCAGCAAGCTGTCGGATCGAGGCTGTACTACAGCTGCTCACTGAATATGAGACTTTACAGGACAGCGTTGGAGAATCTCCTGGTTTCACAGTAACAGTATCTGGCTGAGTGAGAGTTTGGCTGTTCACACCTGCAGAGCAGGAAAAAACAGAAAATACACAATATTGCAAAAATGCGAGATACATGAGAAAGATCCCAGTGAAAACACTAACACTGTAATCGCTGCCATTTTAGCACAGAGGTTTGCTTTCAGTTGCAGGTTTGTGAGGTCTGTGGATTTTGTAGGAGATACAGACACTGGATTTGTTTATCTCCCTGGGGAACAGAAAGATCCTCCCATACAGGCAGTATGATGGTGCAGCAGACAGCATGATAACCTCATCCCTCTTGGACTATACAGCCAGACGTGGGGTCAGATCCAGCTCAGTTTATGTAGAGTTTGTATGACTATCTCATGTTTGCAAGTCATTCCTCTGGTTGCTCCAGTTTTCTTCTATACACCACAGGAAGTGTGTTTCAGGTGAATCTAAATTTCCCTGAAATTGTCAGATAAACATATACAGTATTAATCAACACACCTGCTTTCATAAAAGGCTCTTCTGACCTCAGATTTAGGTAACCATGTAACAGGACCTCTGAGGTGAGATCATGTTAAGACTGTGTCGTCTTGTTAACATTTTGATGTGTTTTCTTTCCACAGTCCACAGACGTGTAAATCTGATGACCTGATGAGCATAGGTTACCTGGATTGTTTCTGCCTATTTTTATTCTGTGACAAATTGGACTCCTACTCAGAGCGTCCATTGTGTCCTCTCCTTCCTTGAACAAGCGATTATTGATGGATGGATGGATGGATGAATAGTTTCAATGTTGTCAGAAAGCAGAAAATTTGGAAATTTCAACTTTTGATTTTATTTTAGTGTATTTGCTGGATAAAACCTTTTCTTACTGATAGAATGTATTGCATATTAAATCGTTTCCCCCTCTCTTTATGTTGAATGTGAGTTAGAATTACACTCAAAAAAGATTGATCATATCTGATGAACTGGTGGCTCTGCTGGCATTTTTAACCAAAATTGTATAAATATTGGGCAAATTAAATAAACCTTTTTGCAAAAGGAAGCTGTTGTCTGTTTGAGTCATTTGAAGAACTGTAACATATTTCACTGTATTTTAGTGCTGTACTTGCGGTCGGCAGCGTCTCACAGCCCGTATTTACTGTCACTGACTGACATCTTTTGGCCGGTAATGTAATTACAATATATTTGCATTTACTGTGCCTTTTTACCAGGAAAACTATGCAAACATTCTATTTTTCTTTGGATGCATGTTTATTTTAAGTTATAGAATTTTTTTTAACTTTTTTTTTTGCTGAAGATATTGTTAAAAGTGCCACATTCAGTGACTGACATCACTGCCAGCTGAGCTCAGTTCAAGGCCCCCAGGGATTAAAGACTGAGATCAACTTGACATTAAAGTGAACATCTGCAGGGATGAAAACGCACTCACACACTCTACTTAACCATTTGCAGAAGTTAGTGTCTTGGTCTAGAGAGTATCAGGGCACAGGGCTATGTAGGATACACTCTTGACAGGACACCAGCCCGTGTCAGTGTGGCAACACACACAAGCACATTACAGACACTTCAGAGTTACCAGTTTACCTTAAACATGTGTCTTTGGACTATGCAGAGAAACTGGAGCACTTGGAAGAAAACGCACACAAACATGGGGAGAATTCACACTAACTGAGCCAGAGTCAAACCAACACCCCAAAAGACCACCCTCTGTACTGACCAGTTCCCTAACAGAGGATATTAGACTCTGCTGAATTATTTCTGATGACACCACCACATTTTGCTCGACACTCACATGGAGATTTATTGATGTGAGAGCAGAGCAAAGATTCGGCACATTCCAGTGCTGGTGTGTTATATCATTATCCATCAGCAAATTAAAATAATAGTAAGTGCAAAAGAAATTTGTGTCACATATTGGTTAAAAATAAATGAAGAGGATAATATGAAAATCAGTGATTAAATCAAATAAAACCAACATCTAAAACCGCCTGATGGGTGGAAAAAATTTTCTGTATGTGAGCTGGTGTCACATAAAGGTTTTGAGAGCCGTGGTGGAGCAGCAGGACACGGCTGGGTTTGTATGAATGAAAGTTGAACTGTTAAACCCTGTTCCTGTCCCTCTCATAGAACAACTGACCTCTAACCTACATGACACAGGGGTATTGGAGGTCACAAGGCAAGTGGGAGAGAACAGCTCAAAGCACCTAGTAGTTGGTGAAATTTAGAAAAATGTGAATTTTTCGTGGTTGCTTTGTACTTTGAATGTGACCATTATTTTTGTTTCATCCTCACTGAACTGTTTATCCTCACTGTTGGTTTTGCAGATGTTATGGTTCAACGACTGCAAAAGTCTGTACTGTCCAACTTTCAGTTTCTGTTTCACAAGATCCTGCCCCTGTCTAAAGGATATGGCCATATTTGATCTTGTACACATTTCCCCTAGCCTGTGTACCCCTGTCACATCGCTGTCCTCACTGTGGGTGTCGGGACAGTAACACACAGCTGTGTCTCCAATCTGCCGGTTTGGAAAAAAAGACACTGTGCACAGCAGGTTTCCACAAAAAAACTGGTTTTATGAAAACAAGTGATTAAATCAAACAAAAGCAACATCTAAAATTGTCTGATAGATGGAAAAAAATTTCTGTATGTCACCTGTTGTCGCTTAGGACTACATGAATGTACTTAATACAAAAACTTACATAGAACTGTTTTTACACGTCACTGCTTTTGCTGTAAACATTTATATCATCTGTCTGAATTCTGCTAAAAAGTGGCTGTGTGAAAAGAGGAAGAGAAAAACTCAAGGTTTTTGTACAGCTTCCCCACCACCGTCCCTCACTGTGAGTCTCTGGCACAGTAGTAAACAGCCGTGTCTTCAGCTCTCAGGCTGTTCATCTGTAAAAACACCTGGTTCTTGCTGTTGTCTGCAGAGATGGTGAATCTGCCCTGAACAGACTGAGCGTAGTATGTGCTGCTCCCGTAAACCATAGCCAACCACTCCAGTCCCTTCCCAGGAGGCTGTCTGATCCAGGCCATCCAGTAGCTGCTGAAACTGAACCCAGAAGCTGTACAGGTCAGTTTATGAGATTCTCCTGGCTTTTTAACTGCCGGTTCAGACTCTGTCAGAGTTTGACTGAAGACACCTGTGGAAAAAAGAACATGTCAGTGCTGATCATAAAAGTTCTGATAAAATTCTCAGTATTTCATTTACCCAACATTCTTGAGAATACGCACATTTTAGGCAAAGAGCCAATAAAAGCAGTGCTAATCTGGTCAGACAGGCCATTGTTGGAGACATAGAGCTCTTCACTCTACAGGTGAAGACTGAATCCCTCAGTGCCGTTATATAAATGTAGAAGGAGGAGCTCAGAGTTTTGCATGAACTTCTCCAAAATGGGCGGACAGATGATGGGATGAGTTTAAAAAGAACCCTTGAGTGTCTCATGTTACAGATCAGTTTTTATGAAATAAATATAAATTGCAATTACAATCTAAAATACGGTAGAAGGTTTTTTAGATCTGTGACTTTAAACAGTAAAATACCTGTTGTGCTGCATAAAAATAAATAACATTTTTTGCAGTGAAACTGAAAGTGATCTCTGTGATTTAATGCACTGTTCTGTGTACATGATGGTGTAAACTGACTGTTTAATGTCCATTTTTGCTGTAAAACTGACAACCTCTGGCCAGTGATGGAGTTTTTCAAGGTATCCAACCAAATTCTAAATTATAAATTCTACATTTTGTGGAGAGAAATTACACTGGATTCAGTGAAAATTGTTTCCACTTTTTGCTGAGCTGAAGTCTAATTTCAGATCTGAAGGTTTAATGTCAAACAGCAAAAGAACAAAATAATGGAAGCACAAAACAATATATTAAATGTAACCTTAAGCACAGAAAGCACTGGCTTTCAGACCATTTTCAGTGTCAGGTGTCATGCAAGTCCTGAAATAAGTTTAGATTATTATTACAAACTGGAGACCAAGAATCTGACAGAAACCATTTGATGGTGTCCTTGTTTACAAAGCATGAAACCACTCTGAGCAGCAGGGTGTCTGGGGACGTTTTCCAGCTACAGGTAGAGCAGTGTAAGGGCATTTGGGGTGGTGACATGTCGATGTTTGTTTTCTGTGTAACAGAGATGGTTTGGTCTGTGTAACAAAGTGCTGCTGCACATGGATGCTTTTATTTCCCCCTGTTGAGGAATTCTGCTGTCCTACAATGCTGGGAAACTGTTGGAAAAACTGATTCATAAAAATTTAAATTTGGATGTTTATTTAATAAATGCCATCAACAGTTTTTAGTTATTTCACGACAATTTGATAAAAACTTATAACGTATTTTTTAAAAATTTATCTAAAACTTTCCATCAAACTAAAAAGTTGACTACGTNAACTGTTGGAAAAACTGATTCATAAAAATTTAAATTTGGATGTTTATTTAATAAATGCCATCAACAGTTTTTAGTTATTTCACGACAATTTGATAAAAACTTATAACGTATTTTTTAAAAATTTATCTAAAACTTTCCATCAAACTAAAAAGTTGACTACGTCTATTTTAGAACTGCAGTTTCATCTATATATCATGATGTCTGCAGAGGAAATGTGTGTTAATGTGGTGACGCGGTGGGAGAAGATGTCAGGGGTGTGTATACATAA